>JARQOD010000536.1:0-75819 GCA_033576555.1 Oophaga sylvatica | reverse complement strand
CGAGCCCCGGTGCAACCAATAAATCACCAAACACCGCTTGAAATGGTAGCCTTGGACCAAGTGAAGCTAACTCAAGCCGGTCAGGCTAATGTCTAAACGCACTTACCCATTGTTGACCACTACCAAGGTTCCTGGTAGTCGTGCCTGTTAAGGACTAAAACCGCAAGGACAGCACCAAGGCATTCCAACAACACTTTTGGTCGACCACATGTTACCCTGAACGAGTGCTTACTGACCAAGGTCCAGCTTTTGAAGCAGAGTGTTCCCAGGAGTCTGTAACATGTACGGCTGCAAGAAAATCAGAACAAACACCGTTACCAATCCACAGATAAATGGCATGTGTGAGAAGATGAACCAAGTGTAATTGATCTCTTGAAGACCTTGCCTCTGTAAGAGAGAAACTTGTGCCCGAAAAGTTTGCCAGATCTGGTGGATCTCTACAACCACATTCCGGTGAATTTACCAACGTACACCGCCTACCTAATAAGCAAGACCTGGCAAATTACCAATTGATTTGGACATGGTATCCTGACCCGAGGTAACATCACCAGATGCAGACTGGGATGCCTGAGCGGCAGCAACAGTACCGTAAGGTGCAAGAATGCTAGAAGAAGCTTGTCTCAGCGAGACAAAAACAAGAAAGAAATTACAACCAACAATGCACCTGCAGTTCCCTTTGGCACCTGGAGAACAGGTACACAAAAGGAAAAGGCAACTCCACAAGCTTGACGACCAATGGAAAGTGGAGCCATATACCATTATGCCCTCGGACTTCGACAATACGAAGGTGTGCCTTACATAAGGATGGAGGAGAAAACTCCACAGCGTGGTCCAGGGATCACCTAAAACTGTGCCCTGACCAGTTAAAGGGAAAGATCGGAGAAAAGGACATCCTTCGACAGTAGAAAAGTTGAAGAAAAGGTCCGTACTGTACTTGGCGATTTCCCGTCGAACTGGACGAGAGTAAATCAGGCTATAGTAGTGCCCGTCTGACTTCCACAACCACATGCCTGAAAACAGAAGTGACTCAGGATCACCTTAAATAAGCAATGTTCCAGTAATAGAAGCCACCCCTGCAATGGAACTCGAAAGTCCACCTCCTGCCACCGGTGAATCTGTCATGCCCAAGTGAGTGAGAAGAGTTAGTCCTAGAAAATCAGGTATAACCCGGCTACGTAAATCACGTAGCATAACCACTAGGGAGCACACTACACCAGTAGTAGTTAACACGGTGGACCCAGCAGGTCACTACAGACACCAATGCTCCGTAGTCAATCCGTACAACCAAATGCCTACCTCCCAACTAGGTTCGCATATGAGTGAATTAAGTACATGAAAAAATGTAAATAATTCATAATGTTAATAATTGCATCTATTAAGCGAAGTGCCTACAGAGACTACTGTAAGAACCTTTTACCATCGGATTTAATTCTTTAAATGGACAATAGGGTCACTGGACTTGGAGTGGACCAAGACAATGCTTGTAAATAGTTAATATATAATGACCCAGAACAAAAACCCCTGCGGGCCAAAGAGGTGGTCCAAAAGGGGAATCATCCATGCCTTATAGCCCGCCCTAAGCCTACGTTGGGTTTTGAGGCGGATCCCTCACATTTTACTTTGCTAGGGGAAAAAGGACACCCCATTTCAAGACTGCCAAATGTATAATATTAATTGTTATATTCCTGTAAATAGTTATAATATTTTTTCTTTATGTTTCCTAAGTCCAGAAGTACTGAATTGCACTAGGGGGAATGTGGCACCCCAGGAGTTTGGTGCCACAGTGACCTTCCTTCCTCCAGGGGAGGTGATGTCATGCCTGAAAGCAAGAGGGATCCCTACAGGTAACACAGCATACAACACCTTTCTGACTCACAGACCAAATGGGAGCTCAAACAGAGTAGTCAGGTAGCTGGGAGGACGAGAAAGGAAGACGTGGAAAGACAAGCTGGGGGACAAAGACATAACAGGGCTCACCCCCAGGCTGAGCGCCGGAACCCGGACCCCTGGAGCCGAGGCTATGAGGGTAATAAAGTCCCAGCAGCAGAATCCAGAGGGCAGAGGACGCAGGTTCTCTGTCCCAATTAGACTCTTCCACAAAGCAGCACACATGTGAGCCGGAGACCCAGAAGTGAGTGATTCTGAAACAGGCTACAGCTGCAATGTAATGAGAGTGAAGTTCAACTTAAATGAAGAGAGAATCCAGAGGACTTGGATGGAGCTTATAGCAGCCAATGCCTCACAGAACACGCTAGAAAGGAGACCTCACATCCCACCTGCAATTAAGGGGATCCTAAACTGCTTTCAGGCTGACCTCACTCCAGTACGACCTGTATTCAATGCTCTGGATGCTTGCCTGCAAAACAATAAAGTAAAGCTTTGGGAAACTGCAACTCACTGACTGTTTCTCAGTTTCTTCCTGCTCACCCATTGCCTCAGCTACATCTCCCACACCATTACTACCTATCACTACATCTACCTGCCCGGGATCCCATAGTCTCACCTGGGAGACTACCAACTCTGCTGCATCTCACCATCCATCCCAGAGGATCTGCACTGCAGCGCTGGTCACCTTGACCAATACCACAGGTGGCGTCATGAATACCTACACTACAAACTCTAACATCCCCTGTAAATAATCCCCCTTTTATTGGACGCCCAGGGCCACGGACTGGGTCACTGCCGCTGTGACACATCCCTCAATACACTGGCCCGGTACCGATATCCCACTGCCCTGGCGGGCGATCCATGTATCTGACCCTGGTGGTGCCTCTCCTTCGTGCATGTACTAATGTCTGTTTGTTTGATTTCTGATCTGGTTCCGTCCCCGTTGTGATTCTTGCCTGCCGTTTCTGTACCGTCTATTGCTCGTTCTGGTTTACTGATCTCTTGCTACATCCTGACTATCCGATCTGTCTAAACCTTTGGTACTGCCCAGCTATCTCGTGCTTTGACCCCGGCCTGATCTGGTTACGTCCATGTCTATGCCCCTTGGTAACTTTGTCCCGTAGTTACCCTTCTAGGAATTTTTCTGCAGCTCCCAGCTCTCCGGAACTTAGGCCACGCCCCAAGCAGTCAGGTGCTCAGGCGAGATAGGAAGCTCTGTTCCTGCTTTCCTCTGGAGACCTGTGGCGGGCTCCGCCCCTTGGCATTCACGTGCTTCAGGTCCTGTTTGTCTGAAGCACGCATTTTCACCTGCTGCTGCCCCACACCACAGGTATTTTTGAGCAGTTTTGTTTTACTCAGGACACGCGCACTGGGTTTAGTGAGCACGTGCAGTGCGGTGTTCCTGACATCCACCCTCAAGTGTTTTTTTTAAGAGAGACTAAGAAGCACAGAGGCACTAAAATACACCAGAGGCCACAGATGCACAAAGGCACTATGAAGCACTAGAAGCAATATGATGCACAGAGGCATTATGAAGCAATATGAATGCACAGAGGCACTAATGATGCAATATATAGCTAGAGACACTATGATGCAAATGATCACAGAGGCACTATGAAGCACTATGATGCACAGAGGGCACTATGAAGCACTATGATCAATATGATCACAGAGACAATATGATGCACAGAGGTAAAAATGATGCAATATGATGCAGAGGCACTATGATGCAATATGATGCATAGAAGCACTATGATGCAATATGATGCACAGAGGCACTATGAAGCAAAATGATGTATAAGAGGCACTATGAAGCACTATGATACAATATATGCACAGAGGCACCATGAAGCACTATGATGCAATACGATGCATAGAGGCACTATGAAACAATATGAAGCACAGGGTACAATGAAGCCACCCATGATGCAATATGATGCACAGAGACATATGATGCACAGAGGTACAATGATGCAATAGATGCAGAGGCACTATGATGCAATAATGATGCATAGAAGCACTATGATGCAATATGATGCACAGAGGCACTATGAAGCAATATATGTATAGAGGCACTAAGAAGCACTATGATGCATAGAGACACTATGATGCAATATGATGCACAGAGGCACTATGAAGCACTATGATGCACAGAGGCACTATGAAGCACTATGATGCAATATGATGCACAGAGACAATATGATCACAGAGGTACAATGATGCAATATGATGCAGAGGCACTATGATCAATATGATCATAGAAGCACTATATGCAATATGATGCACAGAGGCACTATGAAGCAATATATGTATAGAGGCACTATGAAGCACTATAGCAATATGATGCACAGAGGCACTATGAAGCAATATGATGCACAGAGGCACTATGAAGCACTATGATGCAAGAGGCACTATGATGCAATATGATCCAAATATGATTCATAGAGCACTAGAACAATATGATCAGGCACTATGAAGCAATAAGATTTCACAGAGGCACTATGAAGCACTATGATGCACAGAGGCACTAAAGCACTATGATGCAAAGGCACTAGAGCAATATGATCCAATATGATTCATAGAGGCACAATGATGCAATATATGCAGAGGCACTATGATGCAATATGATGCACAGAGGCACAATGAAGCACTAAGATGCACAGAGGCACTATGAAGCACTAAAGATGCAAGAGGCACTATGATGCAATATGATCCAATAAGATTCATAAGGCACTATGATGCAATATGATGCACAGAGGCACTATGATGCAATATTTTGCACAGAGGCACTATAAGCACTCTATGCAAATGATGCACAGAGGCACTATGAAAGCAGAGGCACTATGATGCAATATGAAAACACCAGGCGCTATGATGCAATATGATGCAAAGAGGCACTATTTAGCAATATGATGCAAAGAGGCGCTATGATGCAATACATGCATAAAGCACTATGATGCAAAAAGGCACTATGATGCAATATGATGCACAGAGGCACCATGAAGCACTAGATGCAATACGATGCATAGAGGCACTTGATGCACTATGATGTAATATGATGCATAGAGGCACTATGATGCAATATGATGCATAGAGGAACTATGATGCAATATGAATGCAGAGGCACAATGATGCAATATGATGCATAGAGGCACTATGAAGCACTATGATGCAATACGATCATAAGGCACTATGATGCAATACGATGCATAGTGGCACTATGATGCAATATGATGCACAAGGCACATGAAGCACTAAGTGAACAGAGGCACTATGAAGCACTATGATGCAATATGATGCAGAGGCACTATGATGCAATATGATGCAGAGGCACTATGATGCAATATGATGCATAGAGACACTATGATGCAATATGATGCATAGAGGCACTATGATGCAATATGCAGAGGCACTATGATGCGATATGATGCATAAGCCACTATGATACAATATGATGCACAAAGGCACTATGATGCAATATTTTGTACAGGGGCACTATGAAGCACTATGATGCAATTATAATTTTATTATACATTATATAGCGCCATTTATTCCATGGTGCTTTACATGTGAAAAGGGGAAATTAAGACAAGTACATTAAACATGTGCGAGACAAGGGACACACAAGTACAGAAGGAGAGAGGACCCTGCCTGCAAGGGCCACAGTCTACAGGGAAGGTGAGGATACACTAGGAGAGGGTAGAGCTGGTTGTGCGATGGTTCAGTAGACTGAGGATCATTGCAGGCTGTAGGCTTGTCGGAACAGGTGGGTCTTCAGGTTCTTCTTGAAGGTTTCCGCTGTTGGTGAGAGTCTGATGTCTGGCGGCAGAGAGTTCCAGAGTATGGGGGAAGCACGGGAGAAGTCTTGTATGCGGTTGTGGGAAGAAGAGATAAGGGGGGAGTAGAGAAGGAGATCTGAGAGGATCGAAGGTTGCGTGTGGTAGTACTGGGATACCATGTCACAGATGTATGAGGAGACAGGTTGTGGATGGCTTTGTATGTCATGGTTAGGGTTTTTGAACTGGAGCCTCGGCAATAGGAAGCCAGTGAAGGGCCTGGAATAGGGGGGAGGCTTGGGAATAGCGGGAGACAGGTGATTAGTCGGGCAGCAGAGTGTAGGATGGACTGGAGTGGTGCAATAGTGCTAGAGGGGAGGCCAGAGAGTAGGAGGTTGCTGTTATGAACTGCTACAAGCACTAAGGAAAGATGGGAACTCTGTTCCTACAATAAACTGAGCTTGATCCCTACGATGTAACGGGAACCTGATCCTGCGACCAGACCCGCTAAAGTCCTCAGCTAGTCTGAACGAAGACCTATAGTTTGCGAGGGAGGAATCCCTACAAGATCTAGGGACTGGGAGAAAAGGTGGACACCTCCTAACAGAAATTGTAGCAGGGATAATTAAACAGAAAACAAATTACTACGAGATCCTAATATCAAGCAAAACTGACTGAGTAAGGCACCTAAGCACCCGCTAGCTTAAGAGTAGATAATACAATGAAGTCCGCAAAGCCAGAAGGGCGGAGCCAGACTAAATAGGGAAAAAAGGCATGTGACCAGCAAACTGAAACAAAACCTAACAAGAGGGTTCTAACAGTACCCTCCCTTCTAAGAGGATCCTCCGATCCCCTAGGACTTAGGCTTATCCGGAAACCTCTTGTGAAACGCTCTGACAAGTCTAGACGCAGAAACATCAACCGCCCTCACCCATGAGTTATCCTCGGGTTCATAACCCTTCCAAGCGACGAGGTACTGCAAACTCCCTCTATACCGTCTAGAATTAGGATGCGGGAAATCTCATATTTGCCCATCCTCCACCACCAGGGGAACAGTGGCCGAGACGTCTCCATCTGAGACCTCAGCTTTTTTTCAACAGAGAAACATGAAACACCGGATTAATCTTCCAGGAGTGGGAAGCTCCAACTTAACAGCAGATTGGTTAATAACCTGAAGCACCTTAAAGGGCCCTACAAACTTGGGACCCAATTTCTTAGACGGAATCCTCAAGCGCAGATTCTTAAGGACAACCAAACCATGTCACCAATAGCAAACAAAACCTCTTGTCGTTTTCTATCAAAATACACTTTGGATCTTTTGTTAGCCTCCTGAAGATTACCACGCACATCAGTCCAAACTCTCTCCAACACACCAGAAAAATTCTTCTCTTCAGGTACAGCCGATCCCAACTTGGAAAAATGACCCAAAAGACGGATGTCTCCCAGTACAAACAAAAAAAAGGCGAACAACCAGCAGAAGCGGATGAATGATTGTTAAGAGCAAACTCAGCAAGTGGCAGAAACTCAGACCACCCCTCTTGATTATCAGTCACAAAACAACGCAAGAACTGCTCAACATCCTGGTTTTTTCCTTTCTGTCTGGCCATTAGACTCAGGAATGATATCCGGATGAAAACGACAAATGAACTCCCAACCTGTCACAAAAGGCGTGCCAAAAACGAGCCACAAACTGAGGTCCCCTATCAGAAACAATGTCAGTAGGAACACCATGTAGTCTGACTATTTCCTTGACAAAGGCCTTAGCGAGAGTCTTAGCGCAGGGCAATTTGATGAAAGGAACCAAGTGGCACATCTTGCTAAAACGATCCACGACCACCCAGATGACAGTGAAACCCTCAGAGGGGGAAGGTCAGTAATAAAGTCCATAGCCAAATGTGTCCAAGGTCCACTAGGGACCTCCAGAGGGCAAAGCAACCCTGCAGCAGGAGTATGAGAAGACTTAGACTAGCACACACAGTGCATTGACGCACCCACTTAATGACTTCTTTCTGCCATCCCAGGCCACCAAAAGCTGCGACCCACAAGTCTCTTGGTCTCAGAGATTCCAGATGACCTGCCAACCGAGAGTCATGACATTCAACAAACAAATCTCTCCTCAGGGTACCAGGCACAAACAACCTCCCATGCGGCGTGTTAGATGGGGCATTCTCCTGTGCTTTAAGAATCTCATCTTCCAACACGGAGTCCAAAACCGCAATAACAACCCCCTCTTGCAAAATGTTTTCCTCCTCCTCAGTACCCACCATAGGAGAAAAGCTGCGAGACAAAGCATCAGCTTTAACATTTTTAGTACCTGGGATGTAAGTAACGGTAAAATTAAAGCGTGGAAAAACAGTGCCCACCTAGCCTGACGGGCATTCAAGCGTTTGGCAGCATCAAGGTAGATCAGATTTTTTATGATCGGTGAAGACTTGAACGGGAAATTCCGCTCCCTCCAAAAAATGACGCCAGTGTTCAAATGCGAGTTTAATTGCCAACAATTCCCGAATACCGATATCATAATTTAGTCAGACTCAGAAAATTTCTTTGAAAAAAAAGCACAGGGATGTACTCCATCCGTCTTTTCCTGAGACAACACCGCGCCGACCCCCACAGAAGAAGCATCAACCTCAACCAAAAATGGTTTAGTCACATCAGGCTGAGTAAGGATGGGAGCAGAGCTGAACCTCTCCTTTAGCAACACAAAAGCCTCAATGGCCTCAGTAGTCCACTGAACCGCATCAGCACCTTTCCTGGTGAGATCGGTCAGAGGTTTGGCAATCACAGAAATTTTTTTTATGAATTTTCTATAATAATTGGCGAACCCCAAAAACCTCTGTATTGATTTCACACCAATAGGTCTAGGCCAATCCTGCACAGCTTGCACTTTCACAGGGTCCATCTCAAAACCTTCACTGGAGACAATGTAGCCCAAAAAACTAAGTCTCTGTACAGCGAATTCACATTTTTCTAGTTTGGCAAAAAGTGAATTATCACTCAGTAACTGTAATACTTCACGCACACTCCTCCAATGAGACTCCAAATCCGGTGAATAAATCAAAATGTCATCCAAATTCACAACCACACTTCTGCCGATCAAAGGTCTAAGGATGTCATTAATAAGATTCTGAAAAAATGCCGGAGCACTGGAAAGTCCAAAAGGCATGACCAGATTCTCAAAATGACCCAGTGGAGTGTTAAACGCAGTCTTCCATTCATCCCCCTCCTTCATGCGCAACAAATTGTATGCCCCTCGAAGATCAATTTTCGAGAACCACTTGGCCCCCACTAACTGATTAAACAAATCAGGAATCAATGGCAGTGGGTAAGGATTGCGTACAGTAATCTTATTAATCTCACGAAAGTCTAGACAAGGCCGTAAACCGCCGTCCTTTTTTTTAACAAAAAAAAATCCAACCGCCACAGGAGATTTGGAAGGCCTAATGTGACCGGCGGCCAAGCTTGTCTGTATGTATTCCTCCAAAGCCTTTCTCTCAGGAATAGTCAAATTAAATAAACGACTTTTAGGAAGAGTTGCTCCAGGGACAAATTCAATCGCACAATCATAATCTCTATGAGGAGGCAATACCTGCGATTCCTTATCAGAAAAAACTTTCCAAAAATCCTGAATAGGTACAGGTAACTCCCCCTTAACTACAGCAGCAATACGCCCGTTACAACACTTGTCATAACACTTAGGACTCCAGGACTTAATTTCATTTGTAGACCAATCCAGTACCGGATTGTGCAATTTTAACCAGGGCAACCCCAAAATCACCGGTGAGGGCAAATTATTCAAAACTACCAAATCCAAATTCTCTTGATGAACACCATTAATAGTAAGAGGAAATTCACAGATATGGTGAGTAACATTTTTCAAGGGAGAGCCATCCACAGACACCACATTAATAGGAGAAGACAGAAGTTTGGGTTTTAATTTTAGTTTTTCCAAAAATTTCCCATCAATCACATTGAGAGTTGAACCACAATCCACAAATACCGGAAACTCCATTATTCCTCCTCAACACCAGTGGTATCAGAAAGAAAGACACCTTTATTGTTTAAACAAGCTATGCGGGCGACACTGACCTCATTTTTTTTTTCTCTTTATTCATTCGAAGCGCACAGTTCTTAATGAAATACTCAGATTTACCACAGTAGAAACACAAACCTTGAGCAAATATGCGTTCTTTTTCCCGAGAGTGAGGTGCCATTGCTCCAATTTCCATCGGCTCTGCAATGTCAGTACATTCCTTCTCCAAACCTGGAGCTGACAAAGCAGACTTACTCTCATTAACCCTTGCACGCAGTCTCCTATCCACCCGTATGGCCAATTGCATAGCCTCTTGCAAGTTACCAGGTATAGGATAAGCAATCAGCAAATCTTTAACCCTTTCACTTAATCCTGCAAGAAATAAACTTTTCAAAGCTGAATCGTTCCAGCCCACCTGAGTGGACCACCTACGGAAGTGAGTACAATATTTTTCCACGTTACCCGATCCTTGTCTCAAACGTCTCAACTCTGTCTCAGCTGATGAAACACGATCCAGATCGTCATACAACAACCCCAAAGCAGAAAAAAAACCATCCACTGATCCAAAGCATGGATCACTAGGCTGCAGAGAAAAGGCCCAGTCCTGAGGTTCTTTGCGCAAAAGTGACATTATAAACCCTATGCGCTGTGATTCATCACCAGAGGATCTGGGTCTCAATCGAAAATACAACAAGCAAGCATTTTTAAAAGAAAAAAAATCTTGTTGTTCACCAAAAAATAAATCAGGCAAACGTACCTTTGGCTCCACGAAATGTGCTCCAGAACAACTACTCACGTGTTGCTGGATTTCAGCCACCTCCAGAGAGAGACCCTGCAGGCGTTCAGCCAAATCCCGAACCGACACCATGATGAAAACAGAAAATCTTTCCTTAGAGATTTTTTTTTTTTTTTTATTTCTTGGCTGGACTTACTGTTATGAACTGCTACAAGCACTAAGGAAAGATGGGAACTCTGTCCCTACAATAAAACTGAGCTTGATCCCTACGATGTATCGGGGAACCTGATCCTGCGACCAGACCCGCTAAAGTCCTCAGCTAGTCTGAACGAAGACCTATAGTTGCGAGGGAGGAATCCCTACAAGATCTAGGGACTGGGAGAAAAAGTGGACACCTCCTAATAGAAATTGTAGCAGGGAAAATTAAACAGAAAACAAATTACTACGAGATCCTAAGATTAAGCAAAACTGACTGAGTAAGGCACCTAAGCACCCGGCTAGCTTAAGAGTAGATAATACAATGAAGTCCAGCAAAGCCAGAAGGGCGGAGCCAGACTAAATAGGGAAAAAAGGTCATGTGACTAGCAAACAGAAACAAAATCTAACAAGAGGGTTCTAACAGTTGCAGTAGTCGAGGTGGGAGATGACAAGGGCGTGCACTAGTGTTTTTGTGGTTTCATGGTTGAGGAATGCGCGGATTCGGGAAATATTTTTGAGTTTGAGGCAGCAGGAGGTGGCGAGAGCTTGGATATGTGGTTTAAAAGAGAGGGCAGAGTCGAGGATCACCCCAAGGCACCGAGCATGCGGGACTGGGGAAAATGTCATTGACATTGATGGATAGGTCTGGTGGAGGGGTAGAATGAGGTGGGGGAAAGATGATGAATTCTGTTTTGTCCATGTTCAGTTTGAGAAAGCTAATAGAAAAGAAGGTTGAGATAGCAGACAGACACTGTGGGATTTTGGTCAGTAAGGAGGTGAGGTCAGGTCCAGATAGGTAAATCTGCATGTCATCGGCGTAGAGGTGATACTGCAAACCGTGGTATTCTATGAGCTGTCCCAGGCCGAAGGTGTAGATGGAGAAGATTAGGGGTCCTAGGACTGAGCCTTGAGGAACACCGACAGACAGGGGGCGAGGTGAGGAGGTGGTGTGTGAGAGGGAGACACTAAATGTTTGGTCTGTTAGGTATGATGAGATCCAGGATAGGGCCAAGTCTGTGATGCCAAGAGATGAGAGAATCTGTAGCAGGAGGGAATGGTCCACGGTGTCAAAGGCAGAAGACAGGTCCAGGAGAAGGAGGACAGAGTATTGTCGCTTGCTCTTGGCGGTTAGCAGGTCGTTAGTGACTTTAGTTAGGGCAGTTTCAGTTGAGTGATGTGGTCGGAAGCCAGATTGTAACTGATCAAAGAGGGAACAGGAGAAAAGGTGCGAGGACAGTTCAAGATATACATGTTGTTCCAGTAGTTTGGAGGCGTAAGGGAGAAGAGATATCGGACGATAGTTACACAGAGGATGGGTCGAGGGAGGGCTTTTTGAGGATGGGTGTGATTGAGGCATGTTTGAAGGATGAGGGAAAGACACCATTTTTAAGTGAAAGGTTGAAAAGGTGTGTGAGAGTAGGGATGAAGACTGTGGCAAAGTTAGGGATGGGGTGGGACGGGAGTGGGTCAAGCGCGCAAGTGGTGAGGTGTGATCTTGACAGGAGGGTGGAGAGCTGATCTTCTGTCATGGTGGTGAAGCTGGTTTTGGAAGAACAGGGCTGAGTGGCTAAGATGGGCATTGGGGGCTGCGGGCCAAAGCTTTCTCTGATCATATCGATCTTTTGTTTAAAGAAGGAGGCAAAGGCTTCAGCAGAAATGAGAGGAGAGGGATGAGGTGCTGTGGGATGGAGTAGAGAATTGAAAGTGTTGAAGAGCTGTTTCGGGTTGTGAGACAGGGAGGATATGAGAGATGCGAAGTAAGTTTGTTTTGCGGCAGAGAGCATGGACTTGAAGCTGGCAAGGGACTGCTTGTATGCATTGAAGTGCTCAGTAGAATGGGTTCGCTTCCATCTCTGCCCCGCTCAGCGGCCCTGGAAGCCATACAGTCCCTTGCGAAAGTATTCGGCCCCTGGAACTTTTCAACCGTTTCCCACATATCATGCTTCAAACATAAAGATACCAAATGTAAATTTTTGGTGAAGAATCAACAACAAGTGGGACACAATTGTGAAGTTGAACGAAATTTTTTGGTTATTTAAAATTTTTGTGGAAATACAAAAACTGAAAAGTGGGGCATGCAATATTATTCGGCCCCTTTACTTTCAGTGCAGCAAACTCACTCCAGACGTTCATTGTGGATCTCTGAATGATCCAATGTTGTCCTAAATGACTAATGATGATAAATATAATCTACCTGTGTGTAATCAAGTCTCTGTATAAATGCACCTGCTCTGTGATAGTCTCAGGTTCTGTTTGAAGCACAGAGAGCATCATGAAGACCAAGGAACACAACAAGCAGGTCCGTGATACTGTTGTGGACAAGTTTAAAGCCGGATTTGGATACAAAATGATTTTCAAAACTTTAAACATCCCAAGGAGCACTGTGCAAGCGATGATATTGAAATGGAAGGAGTATCATACCACTACAAATCTACCAAGACCCGGCCGTCCCTCTAAACTTTCATCTCAAACAAGGAGAAGACTGATCAGAGATGCAGCCAAGAGGCCCATGATCAATCTGGATGAACTGCAGAGATCTACACCTGAGGTGGGACAGTCTGTCCATAGGACAACAATCAGTCGTATACTGCACAAATCTGGCCTTTATGGAAGAGTGGCAAGAAGAAATCCATTTCTCAACGATATCCATAAAAGTGTTGTTTAAAGTTTGCAGCAAGCCATCAGCGAGACACACCAAACATGTGGCAGAAAGGTGCTCTGGTCAGATGAAACCAAAATCATATCCTTTGACATTGCTGCCAAACAGTTTGTTTGGCATAAAGGCAACACAGCTCATCACCCTGAACAAACCATCCCCACTGTCAAACATGGTGGTGGCAGCATCATGGTTTGGGCCTGCTTTTCTTCAGCAGGGACAGGGAAGATGGTTAAAATTGATGGGAAGATGGATGGAGCCAAATACAGGACCATTCTTGAAGAAAACCTGTTGGAGTCTGCAAAAGACCTGAGACTGGGACGGAGATTTATCTTCCAACAAGACAATGATCACAAACATAAAGCAAAATCTACAATGGAATGGTTCACAAATAAACGTATCCAGGTGTTAGAATGGCCAAGTCAAAGTCCAGACCTGAATCCAATCGAGAATCTGTGGAAAGAGCTGGAAACTGCTGTTCACAAACGATCTCCATCCAACTTCACTGAGCTCGATCTGTTTGCCAAGGAAGAATGTGCAAGAATATCAGTCTCTCGATGTACAAAACTGATAGACATACCCCAAGCGACTTGCAGCTGTAATCGCAGCAAAAGGTGGCGCAACAAAGTATTAAGTTAAAGGGGCGGAATAATATTGCACGCCCCACTTTTTAGTTTTTGCATTTCCACAAAAATTTAAAATAACCAATAAATTTCGTTCAACTTCACAATTGTGTCCCACTTGTTGATTCTTCACCAAAAATTTACATTTGGTATCTTTATGTTTGAAGCATGATATGTGGGAAAAGGTTGAAAAGTTCCAGGGGGCCGAATACTTTCGCAAGGCACTGTATATGCAATACGATGCATATAAGCAATATGATGCACAGAGGCACTATGATGCAATATGCTGCAGAGGCACTATGATGTAAAATGATGCATAGAGGCACTATGATACAATATGATGCACAAAGGTACTATGATGCAATATTTTGCACAGAGGCACTATGAAGCGCTATGATGCAATATGATGCAAAGAGGCACTATGATGCAATACGATGCATAGAGGCACTATAATGCATTATGATGCAATATGATGCATAGAGGCACTATAATGCACTATGATGCAATACGATGCATAGAGGCACTATAATGCATTATGATGCAATACGAAGCATAGAGGCACTATAGTGCACTATGATGCAATACGATGCATAGAGGCACTATGATGCAATATGATGCATAGAGGCACTATGATGCAATATGATGCATAGAGGCACTATGATGCAATATGATGCACAGAGGCACTATGATGCAATATGATGCATATAGGCACTATGATGCAATGTGATGCACAGAGGCACTATGATTCAATATGTTGCATAGAGGCACTAAATATGATGCATAGAGTCACTATGATGCAATGGCACTATGATGCAATATGATGCATATAGGCACTATGATGCAATATGATGCATAGAGGCACTATGATGAAATATGATGTACAGAGGCACCATGAGGCACAGATAGACTACGGCCATGCTTGAAGGTGCCAAACAAGAGACCATGCCCACAGTTACATCGAAGAGATGAGGATACTCTATCAGAGCTCAGGATAAACCTCCATTCTGAATAGTACATCTCAATTGTCAGACTGGCCCCACCTGAAGGAGCTAACTAATGAGCCACAGCTGGAGGGCAGTCTTCATGGAGACAATTTGGTGCATTAACACCATGTGTCCTCCTATGGATGGAGTAGTTAAGTTGCAAAGAATAGACCAATTTTTAAAATTCTGACCACTGTCAATTTCTGAGGTCATAACTCTGGAAACGCTTCAACGGATCCCGGTGATTCTGAGAATATTTTCTCGTGACATATTGTACTTTATGATAGTGATAAAATTTCTTCGATATGACTTGCGTTTATTTGTGAAAAAAATGGAAATTTGGAGAAAATTTTGAAAATGTCACAATTTTCAAACATTTAATTTTTATGTACTTAAATCAGGGAGTCATATCGCACAAACTAGTTAATAAATTACATTTCCCACATGTCAACTTTACAGCAGCACAATTTTGGAAACAATTTTTTTTTTTTGGTAGGAAGTTAAAAGGGTTAAAAGTTGACCAGCGATTTCTCATTTACAACAAAATTTGCTAAACCATTTTTTTTTGCGGACCACATCACATTTGAAGTGACTTTGAGGGGTCTATATGACAGAAAATACCAAAAAGTGACACCATTCTAAAAACTGCACCCCTCAAGGTATTCCCAAATACATTCAAGAATTTATTAACCCTTCAGGTGCGTCACAAGAATTTTTGGAATGTGGAAGAAAAAAATAAACATTTACTTTTCTCTCACAAAAATTTTCCTTTAGACCTAATTTTTTTACTTTTGCAAGGGTAACAGAAGAAATTGGACCATATATTTTGTTGTGCAATTTCTCCTGAGCATGCCGATACCCCATATGTGGGGGAAATCTACTGTTTGGGCGTACGGCAGGGCTCGGAGAGGAAGGAGCGCCATTTCACTTTTGAATGTAAAATATGCTGGAATAATTAGCGGTTGCCATGTCACTTTTGGAGAGCCCTTGATGTGCCTAAACAGAGGAAACCTCCCACAGGTGACACCATTTTGGAAACTAGACCCCTTAGGGAACTTATCTAGATGTGTATTGAGCACCTTGAACCCCCAGATGCTTCACAGAAGTTTATAATGTTAAGCCGTGGAAAAAAAAATAAAATTTTTCCAAGATAAAGCTTTTCTAGCTTCAAATTTTGCATTTTCATAAGGGTAACAAGAGAAATTGCTCCATACAGTTTGTTGTGCTATTTCTCCTGAGTACGCAGATACCCAGTATGTGGGGGAAAACCACTGTTTGGGCGCACAGCATAGGTTGGGAAGGGAAGGAGCGCCATTTGACTTTTTGAATGTCAAATTTACTGGAATAGTTAGCTGATGCCATGTCACGTTTGGAGAGCCCCTGATGTGTCTAAACAGTGGAAACCCCCCACAAGTGACACCATTTTGGAAACTAGACCCCTTAGGGAACTTATCTAGATGTGTATTGAGCACCTTGAACCCACAGGTGCTTCACAGAAGTTTATAACATAGAGCCGTTGCTGAGACACCCCGATCCCCCTGACTCCGTACTGGTACAGCGACTGAAGGCTGAGGAACCTCTACCCAGAGAGGTATTGGCCATGGACCGCTTGACAGGAGTAATAAAAGGCTGAGACCCCCCAATACCCCTGACTCCGTACTGCTACAGTGACTGATGGCTGAGGAACCTCTACCCAGAGAGGTGTCTGCCACAGACTGCTTGACAGGGGGAAGGGAAGGCTGTGATCCCCCGAACCTCCCTAGTCCATAAAATGTCCACAGGCTATCTTCACTCTAGGAGCAACCTCTCATACAATCATTTCCTGTAGGGACAGGAAAAACACTGGAGGGTGGAGGTGGGAGGGGCCTTTTAACCTCTCTGTGATCCTGTCCCGCTGTAGGTCGAGGAAGGACTACCTCCAGGGTGCTGTCTGGAGGGACGTAATGGAAACAGATGTTTTCTGTAGCAGGTTCACATTGGACAGAAGCAGGAACAATAGTCCATCTCAGGGGGAGAATGATGTAGTTTTCCCTTACTCCCTGTCATTGCTCCTGTCCTCACAAGGACAGTCCCCAAGTGTATCCTGCTATGGATTACCCATTAGCGATTAGGGCACCCCTAACGTTATGGACAGGGAAGTAGCCGCTGGTTCCTGGACACCCAGCAACAGTAGTGGTGCGGCCCCAGCAAATTGGCGAGAGCTGTGAGTGCACACTCCAATCTAGGGACTCTAACAGTGAGCAAGTAAAACACCAATAGTTATGGGCAAAACGGCACTGTCAATCATCATAGTAAGAGACAGATGTTTCCAATTTAAGTGGAAAGTTTTTGCTCTACAAGAGTAAAGTTTCTCCTTATGAACATCCCCAAGTTGGTAGGCAGACTAATAGGCTATTAAGGGCTTCTTTGGGAAAATCTAGGGCTTATAAGTCTCCCTTAGCCAACTTGGCAAAATCCATAAGGAGAAACTTTACCCCTTTGAGCCCTGTCAGATGCCACTCACGCAGCCAAACCAATTCTCCTACTTTGTACTGATGATGGGCAAACACCTTGAAAAT
Organism: Oophaga sylvatica; assembly: GCA_033576555.1. Lineage (NCBI taxonomy): Eukaryota > Metazoa > Chordata > Amphibia > Anura > Dendrobatidae > Oophaga > Oophaga sylvatica. Next base: position 58,369 of record JARQOD010000536.1, on the reverse strand, counting down.
CGTATCTGCAAATGAATTTGTCTGGTTTGGACTCATACCCAAAGTTATGTGGCAAGGCCATTTAAAAAGTCGATATTGACTTTTAGGTTTGCCACTTCCAATAGGTGGCGCTAGAGTTTAAGTTCTCTTCCTCGCTAAAGAGGCTGTTTGCATATTGCACAACAGTTAGACACATTTGTACAGTGAATGAATTATTTTTACAAGGGCTAGGTCACCCATCTGACTATGTGCTTAGCTTAAAATGTGTTTTTAGGGTTGACCATCACTATGTTGTGCTCAAAAGTTTTCATACCCCGGCAGAATTTTTGCTTCCTTGGCCATTTTTCAGAGAATATGAATGATAACACCAAAACATTTTCTCACTCATGGTTAGTGGTTGGGTGAAGCCATTTATTGTTTTTTCTCTTTTTAAATCATAACGACAACCCAAAACATCCAAATGACCCTGATCAAAAGTTTACATATCCTGGTGATTTCGGCCTGATAACATGCACAGAAGTTGACACAAATGGCTTTGACTGGCTACTAAAGGTAACATCCTCACCTGTGATCTGTTTGCTTGTAATCATTGTGTGTGCATAAAAGCTGAGTGAGTTTCTGGGATCCAGACAGAGTCTTGCATCTTTCATCCAGCCACTGTTGTTTCTGGATTATGAGTCATGGAGAAAGCAAAAGAATTGTCAACGGCTCTACGGGAAAAGGTAGTTGAACTGTATAAAACAGGAAAGGGATACAAAAAGATATCCAATGAATTGATCATGTCAGTCAGCAGCTGTTAGAACCCTCTTGTTAGATTTTGTTTCTGTTTGCTGGTCACATGACCTTTTTTCCCTATTTAGTCTGGCTCCGCCCTTCTGGCTTTGCTGGACTTCATTGTATTATCTACTCTTAAGCTAGCCGGGTGCTTAGGTGCCTTACTCTGTCAGTTTTGCTTAATCTTAGGATCTCGTAGTAATTTGTTTTCTGTTTAATTTTCCCTGCTACAATTTCTGTTAGGAGGTGTCCACCTTTTCTCCCAGTCCCTAGATCTTGTAGGGATTCCTTCCTCGCAACTATAGGTCTTCGTTCAGACTAGCTGAGGACTTTAGCGGGTCTGGTCGCAGGATCAGGTTCCCCGTTACATCGTAGGGATCAAGCTCAGTTTTATTGTAGGGACAGAGTTCCCATCTTTCCTTAGTGCTTATAGCAGTTCATAACAGTAAGTCCAGCAAAGAAATAAAAAAAAAAAAAAAAAAAAAAAATCTCTAAGGAAAGATTTACTGTTTTCATCATGGTGTCGGTTCGGGATTTGGCTGAACGCCTGCAGGGTCTCTCTCTGGAGGTGGCTGAAATCCAGCAACACGTGAGTAGTTGTTCTGGAGCACATTTCGTGGAGCCAAAGGTACGTTTGCCTGATTTATTTTATTTCTTGCAGGATTAAGTGAAAGGGTTAAAGATTTGCTGATTGCTTATCCTATACCTGGTAACTTGCAAGAGGCTATGCAATTGGCCATACGGGTGGATAGGAGACTGCGTGCAAGGGTTAATGAGAGTAAGTCTGCTTTGTCAGCTCCAGGTTTGGAGAAGGAATGTACTGACATTGCAGAGCCGATGGAAATTGGAGCAATGGCACCTCACTCTCGGGAAAAGGAACGCAGATTTGCTCAAGGTTTGTGTTTCTACTGTGGTAAATCTGAGCATTTCATTAAGAACTGTGCGCTTCGAATGAATAAAGAGAAAAAAAAATGAGGTCAGTGTCGCCCGCATAGCTTGTTTAAACAATAAAGGTGTCTTTCTTTCTGCTACCACTGGTGTTGAGGAGGAATTAATGGAGTTTCGGGTATTTGTGGATTGTGGTTCAACTCTCAATGTGATTGATGGGAAATTTTTGGAAAAACTAAAATTAAAACCCAAACTTCTGTCTTCTCCTATTAATGTGGTGTCTGTGGATGGCTCTCCCTTGAAAAATGTTACTCACCATATCTGTGAATTTCCTCTTACTATTAATGGTGTTCATCAAGAGAATTTGGATTTGGTAGTTTTGAATAATTTGCCCTCACCGGTGATTTTGGGGTTACCCTGGTTAAGATTGCACAATCCGGTACTGGATTGGTCTACCAATGAAATTAAGTCCTGGAGTCCTAAGTGTTATGACAAGTGTTGTAACGGGCGTATTGCTGCTGTAGTTAAGGGGGAGTTACCTGTACCTATTCAGGATTTTTGGAAAGTTTTTTCTGATAAGGAATCGCAGGTATTGCCTCCTCATAGAGATTATGATTGTGCGATTGAATTTGTCCCTGGAGCAACTCTTCCTAAAAGTCGTTTATTTAATTTGACTATTCCTGAGAGAAAGGCTTTGGAGGAATACATACAGACAAGCTTGGCCGCCGGTCACATTAGGCCTTCCAAATCTCCTGTGGCGGTTGGATATTTTTTTGTTAAAAAAAAGGACGGCGGTTTACGGCCTTGTCTAGACTTTCGTGAGATTAATAGAATTACTGTACGCAATCCTTACCCACTGCCATTGATTCCTGATTTGTTTAATCAGTTAGTGGGGGCCAAGTGGTTCTCGAAAATTGATCTTCGAGGGGCATACAATTTGTTGCGCATGAAGGAGGGGGATGAATGGAAGACTGCGTTTAACACTCCACAGGGTCATTTTGAGAATCTGGTCATGCCTTTTGGACTTTCCAGTGCTCCGGCATTTTTTCAGAATCTTATTAATGACATCTTTAGACCTTTGTTCGGCAGAAGTGTGGTTGTGTATTTGGATGACATTTTGATTTATTCACCGGATTTGGAGTCTCATTGGAGGAGTGTGCGTGAAGTATTACAGTTACTGAGTGATAATTCACTTTTTGCCAAACTAGAAAAATGTGAGTTCGCTGTACAGAGACTTAGTTTTTTGGGCTACATTGTCTCCAGTGAAGGTTTTGAGATGGACCCTGTGAAAGTGCAAGCTGTGCAGGATTGGCCTAGACCTATTGGTGTGAAATCAATACAGAGGTTTTTGGGGTTCGCCAATTATTATAGAAAATTCATAAAAAAATTTTCTGTGATTGCCAAACCTCTGACCGATCTCACCAGGAAAGGTGCTGATGCGGTTCAGTGGACTACTGAGGCCATTGAGGCTTTTGTGTTGCTAAAGGAGAGGTTCAGCTCTGCTCCCATCCTTACGCAGCCTGATGTGACTAAACCATTTTTGGTTGAGGTTGATGCTTCTTCTGTGGGGGTCGGCGCTGTGTTGTCTCAGGAAAAGACGGATGGAGTACATCCCTGTGCTTTTTTTTCAAAGAAATTTTCTGAGTCTGAACAAAATTATGAAATCGGTAATCGGGAATTGTTGGCAATTAAACTCGCATTTGAACACTGGCGTCATTTTTTGGAGGGAGCGGAATTTCCCGTTCAAGTCTTCACCGATCATAAAAATCTGATCTACCTTGATGCTGCCAAACGCTTGAATGCCCGTCAGGCTAGGTGGGCACTGTTTTTCTCACGCTTTAATTTTACCGTTACTTACATCCCAGGTACTAAAAATGTTAAAGCTGATGCTTTGTCTCGCAGCTTTTCTCCTATGGTGGGTACTGAGGAGGAGGAAAACATTTTGCAAGAGGGGGTTGTTATTGCGGTTTTGGACTCCGTGTTGGAAGATGAGATCCTTAAAGCACAGGAGAATGCCCCATCTAACACGCCGCAATGGAGGTTGTTTGTGCCTGGTACCCTGAGGAGAGATTTGTTTGTTGAATGTCATGACTCTCGGTTGGCAGGTCATCCTGGAATCTCTGAGACCAAGAGACTTGTGGGTCGCAGCTTTTGGTGGCCTGGATGGCAGAAGGAAGTCGTTAAGTGGGTGCGTCAATGCACTGTGTGTGCTAGATCTAAGTCTTCTCATACTCCTGCTGCAGGGTTGCTTTGCCCTCTGGAGGTCCCTAGTGCACCTTGGACACATTTGGCTATGGACTTTATTACTGACCTTCCCCCCTCTGAGGGTTTCACTGTCATCTGGGTGGTCGTGGACCGTTTTAGCAAGATGTGTCACTTGGTTCCTTTCATCAAATTGCCCTGCGCTAAGACTCTCGCTAAGGCCTTTGTCAAGGAAATAGTCAGACTACATGGTGTTCCTACTGACATTGTTTCTGATAGGGGACCTCAGTTTGTGGCTCGTTTTTGGCGCGCCTTTTGTGACAGGTTGGGAGTTCATTTGTCGTTTTCATCCGGATATCATCCTGAGTCTAATGGCCAGACAGAAAGGAAAAACCAGGATGTTGAGCAGTTCTTGCGTTGTTTTGTGACTGATAATCAAGAGGGGTGGTCTGAGTTTCTGCCACTTGCTGAGTTTGCTCTTAACAATCATACATCCGCTTCTGCTGGTTGTTCGCCTTTTTTTTGTTGTACTGGGAGACATCCGTCTTTTGGGTCATTTTCCAAGTTGGGATCGGCTGTACCTGAAAAGGTGAATTTTTCTGGTGTGCTGGAGAGAGTTTGGACTGATGTGCGTGGTAATCTTCAGGAGGCTAACAAAAGATCCAAAGTGTATTTTGATAGAAAACGACAAGAGGTTTTGTTTGCTATTGGTGACATGGTCTGGTTGTCCTCTAAGAATCTGAGCTTGAGGATTCCGTCTAAGAAATTGGGTCCCAAGTTTGTAGGGCCCTTTAAGGTGCTTCAGGTTATTAACCAATCTGCTGTTAAGTTGGAGCTTCCCACCTCCTGGAAGATTAATCCGGTGTTTCATGTTTCTCTCTTGAAAAAAGCTGAGGTCTCAGATGGAGACGTCTCGGCCACTGTTCCCCTGGTGGTGGAGGACGGGCAATATGAGATTTCCCGCATCCTAAATTCTAGACGGTATAGAGGGGGTTTGCAGTACCTCGTCGCTTGGAAGGGTTATGGACCCGAGGATAACTCATGGGTGAGGGCGGATGATGTTTCTGCGTCTAGACTTGTCAGAGCGTTTCACAAGAGGTTTCCGGATAAGCCTAAGTCCTAGGGATCCGGAGGATCCTCTTAGAAGGGAGTGTACTGTTAGAACCCTCTTGTTAGATTTTGTTTCTGTTTGCTGGTCACATGACCTTTTTTCCCTATTTAGTCTGGCTCCGCCCTTCTGGCTTTGCTGGACTTCATTGTATTATCTACTCTTAAGCTAGCCGGGTGCTTAGGTGCCTTACTCTGTCAGTTTTGCTTAATCTTAGGATCTCGTAGTAATTTGTTTTCTGTTTAATTTTCCCTGCTACAATTTCTGTTAGGAGGTGTCCACCTTTTCTCCCAGTCCCTAGATCTTGTAGGGATTCCTTCCTCGCAACTATAGGTCTTCGTTCAGACTAGCTGAGGACTTTAGTTTCATCAAATACAGCTGCATGGATAAAGAAAATGTGGGTCACACTAAAAATGTGTAACCAAAAAATCACCACTCATATAGATATAATATCATAGGAGGAAAGAGAGAGTCACTGGTGACCAAAATTCATATTATAAAAGGTAAATATTTATTGTGTAACAATACATACGTAGCACAAGAATAAATAACATTGAACAATGAAAAACGCATATAGAGGACATGTGCACATACAGGGATTGTGAAAAAATATATTTAAAAGAAAAACATATTGTTAAAAAAGAGAAGGCATCAAATAGAACCAGAGAGAGGGTTCCCCGTTACATCGTAGGGATCAAGCTCAGTTTTATTGTAGGGACAGAGTTCCCATCTTTCCTTAGTGCTTGTAGCAGTTCATAACAGCAGCGTTCAAACTATGATTAACAAATGGAAAATCAGGGGCTCTGTAAAAACAAAACCACAGTCAGGTAGACCAACAAAAATTTTGTACAAAACTGCCAGGAAAATTGTTCGGGATGCAAAGAAAAACCCACAAATAACATCAGCTGAAATACTGGACTCTCTGAAAACTAGCAGTGTGGCTGTTTCAAGATGCAGAATAAGGAGGCACTTCAAGAAAAATGGGCTGCATGGTCGAGTTGCCAGAAGAAAGCCATTACTGCGTTAATGCCACAAAGTATCTCACCTACAATACACAAAACAGCACAGAGACAAGCTTCAAAACTTCTGGAACAAGGTAATTTGGAGTGATGAGACCAAAATTTAACTTTTTAGCCACAACCATAAACGTTACATTTGGAGAGAGGTCAACAAGGCATATGATGAAAAGAACACCATTCCTACTGTAAAGCACAGAAGTGGATCGCTGATGTTTTGTAAATGTTTGAGCTACAAAGGCACAGGAAACTTGGACAAAGTTGAAGAAAAGATGAATGCAGCACGTTATCAGCAAACACTGCTGCGTATGGGATGTACTTGGACGTTCCAACATGACAACGATCCAAAATACAAGGCCAAGTCAACCTGTCATTGGCTACAGCAGAACAAAGTGAATGTTCTGGAGTGGTCATCTCAGTCTCCTGACCTCAATATCATTGAGCCACTTTGGGGAGATCTCAAGCGCGCAGTTCATGCTAGACAACTGAGGAATTTACAGGAACTGGAGGCATTTTACCATCTGAGAAAGTAAAGAACCTCATCCACAACTACCACAAAAGACTTCAAGCTGTCATTGATGTTAGAGGGGGCAATACACGGTATTAAGAAATGGCGTATGTAAACTTTTGATCAGGGTCATTTGGATGTTTTGGGTTGTCATTATGATTTAAAAAGAGAAAACACAGTAGTTTGACAATAAATGTCTTCACCCAACCACTAACCATGAGTGGAGAAAAAGTTTTGGTGTTATCATTCATATTCTCTGAAAAAAATGGCAAGAAAGCAAAAATTCTGCTGGGGTATGTAAACTTTTGAGAACAACTGAACATCATGAGCATTAAGGGTCCCCACAGTCAGACCACCATTGATTTAAAAGTCATGGCATATCCTAGCAATACGCAGCCACAATCTGTGATGGGAACATCCATTTATTACTTGCCAACTCTCTTGGAAAAAATCTGAGACTTTCGAGAAAAAGGGAAACCTTCTTGGTTCCCAGAAGATCTCACAAATCTCCAAGGTGCCATTGAATCTTCCCAAGCCCTCCTGTAGTGTGGAAGGTGCATGACCTGAATGGGCTGTGGCTATGTGTCACGCGCAGTGGGGAAGACTAAGTTCAACACAAGGGGAAGGAAGCCCAAATGCCAGGGAAAGGGGGAGTGGAGACCCCTAGGCAGATCTAATAGCACCCTGCCTCCTCTACCGTCCCTATATTGATTCCACACCTATCGCAGAGCAGGAACTTAAACTTTCCCTTTGGTGCTGTCAGTAAATTGTCTACAAGGGCTCACACTTTGTCAGTGTGTAAATGTAAGGGTGGTGGACAATGACTGTCGCGTTCCTACTTGTCATGAGCGAGTACACTCGTTGCTCGGGTTTTCCCGAGCATGCTCGGGTGATCTCCGAGTATTTTGGCGTGCTCGGAGATTTAGTTTCCGTCGACGCAGCTGCATGATTTGTGGCTGCTGGACAGCCTGAATACATGTGAGGAATGCCTGTTTGTTAGGGAATCCCCACATATATTTAGGCTGTCTAGAAGTCGAAAATCATGCAGCTGCATCAACAGAAACTAAATCTCCGAGCACGCCAAAATACTCGGAGGACACCAGAGCATGCTCGGGAAAACCTGAGCAACGTGTATACTCGCTCATCACTATTTCCGACCCCTGAAGACACCAATCTCGTTATGTGTACTATGTTAGGCGTCTTATGTAAATATTGTGTAATGTGAATTGTAATGTATTGTGTTCCTGTATAGTGTGTAGTAATGTAAGATAGATAATGTAGTAATATAGCAATGTGAAGTATAATATGCATAGCGTGTAGCAGTGTTATAGGTAATGTTGGTAATGTATTAGAGATAACACCACCAAAAAACAGGCTGAGATACTTACCTGTCTAAAAAGGCCTCAATACTAATGCACTGACAGGGTGCAGCGGACCCAAGTATATTTTTGCAGGGTGCAGTTGGGCCCTAATGGTTCTGTACACTGTGGCCTCTGTTCACATTGGATGCATTATAGTTAGCACTGGGCAGCCCGCATAAGGCGTCATTAATAGGCTGTGAACCAGATGCTCTGCATTCCTAGTGTGAACATCGCCACATACAGATTGTATCTTTGTGCACTGGTGTGCCACACGGCCAATCCCTGATTGAAGGCTGGCTGTTTCATTTGGTATTAATGCACCTGTGTAGTTGCCATTTTACTTGGGTCCGCTGCACCCTGTCAGTGCATTAGTATTGAGGCCTTTTTAGACAGGTAAGTATCTCTGCCTGTTTTTTTGGTGGTGTTTTCTTGAATCTTGGATTTTTAGTCCGCTTTCTATGGTTTTGATGGTAATGTATTAGCTAGGATGTGATAGAAATGTAGAGATTTAAAGATAGGGTAAGATATAGTAAATGTGGGAGGGGTTGTTTTTACGGAGGGTGACGTTTTCCGGCTGGAAAAGAGTTCTTGGATTTTGGAGTGCAGTGCGAGCAGTGTCGCTTAAAAGGGTTACTCTAAGTGAGTGAAGACCGAGCAGGAGGAATAGCAAGATCCTGAAGAAATGTGACAAAAAAGATGGAGTGGTCTTCTGGAGGAAGAGGACACCTAGCCACCTAGCCACAAGACCTTGAAATTGTAAGCAGGATTGTGAGACTAGTGAAGGGTCCCAGAGCTGGAGATCCAATGCACCAGTAGTGGAAGAAATAGGAAGCGGGACTGGTGAGATCTAAGAATGAGGACTGTAGCGTTAAAACTGGGTTGTGACAAAGTAGGGAGAAACAGTGGACATAGAGAGCCCTGGAGTATATTGCAGAGGAAGGCTAATGTATGGTAAAATGCTTCATACTGTAAAATAAACATCCATAAGACTTTGTACCTTCTATCCCCTGTATACAACCCTTATCAAGTTTCAGTTCAATAAAGAGTTTATTTTGGTGGTTTCCCTCATTGAACTGTGACACATCTGGTCCTGGCAAGCCCACAATACCAGCTACATGCGGCCTGTATGGGTGTAGTGCCCTCGTAGCACAAGTCCACAAACCCAACCACGACCCACATTGTCATGTAATGTGATGGGGAGCTTGTCGCAGAGTGCATCTTCTTATCGTCAGCACTGTACTTACGCAAGCTTCAGACAGCAAGATATCTTGAGTAAACAGTATTTACTTCATACTGGACAAACATGAGATACAATTCAGTGTTACACAGTCTGTGGAGAAAAACGAAACAGGAAGCAAAAGTAAAACAACCAACAACAACAACAAGAGAGTTTCCCTCCCCACATTACAGCAAGCATATAACATTACACACTATCGCCATCTGCTGTCTGGTTAGTATAAAGTCCTCCTTTTACTTATAATAAGTCCCAATCTGTTGCATATGCCAACACCCTTTCTCAACAGTAAGGACTTATTCAATCGAACCCAACTTTTTTATTAGTCTCTGATGTTTATCAGCATTCAACGCCTTCGTGAAAATGTCCGCTGTCATTTCTTCAGTAGGGCAATACTCCAACTTCAAGACTCCTTGATCCTGATGATCTCTCAAGAAATGATATTTCACATCAATATGCTTGGTTCTTGGATTGACTCTTTCCATCTGAGCAAGAACAAGACATCCTTTATTGTCCTCTTTTAGTTTTGTTGGTTCCAACTGTGGTTGTCCTAATTCTGTCAACAATTGTCTTAACCACAGTACTTCTTGACTCGCATGTGCTGCTGCAACATATTCTGCTTCTGTTGAATATAGTGTTACAATTGACTGTTTCTTATTTGTCCAACTTATTGGTCCACCTGAGAGAAAAAAAATATGTCCACTGGTAGATCTTCTGTCAGTTGGATCTCCAGCCCAATCTGCATCAACATATCCTGTTAAAATGCAATTATCACCTGTGGGTAATTTCAGCTTAACATTGCTAGTTCCTTTCAAATAACGTGTTACTCTCTTCACGGCATTCCAATCAGCTTTATTTGGTTTTGATACCTTTCTACTCAGGATTCCTACTGCTGCTGCGATGTCTGGTCTTGTAACGGTCGCTAGATACAGTAGTTTTCCTATTGCTGTTCTGTATTCTTCATTGTTTGGTAGCATATTTTTTTCACTGTTCATCTCTTTGAGATAATTAGTTTCCATTGGAGACTTTACTGTTTTTGCATCCTTTAGTCCAAATTTTTCTGTTATGTCTTGAATCATGTGATTTTGATTCAGTAGGAAACTTCGGTCTTCTTCTCTTTCTATCTGTATTCCTATGTACTGTTTTACATTTCCCAAGTCTTTGATTTCAAAATTTTGTTTCAGGATTTTTAGAATGTTTTCTTTATCCCTTTCTTGTTTAAAACAAATCAAAATGTCGTCTACATATATGAGTACATAAATCCATCTATTACTCAGCCTTTTTGTGTACAAGCATGGATCAGCTTTGCTTCTTTGACATTTTTCATTTGTTAGTACTTCCGTGATTTTGTCATTCCACACTTTAGCTGCTTGCTTTAACCCCTTAGTGACAGAGCCATTTTGCAGCTTAATGACAGGGCCAATTTTTACAATTCTGACCACTGTCACTTTATGAGGTTATAACTCTGGAACGCTTTAACGAATCCCGCTGATTCTGAGATTGTTTTTTTTTCGTGACATATTGTACTTCGCGTTAGTGGTAAAATTTCTTTGATATGACTTGTGTTGATTTATGAAAAAAATGGAAATATGGCGAAAATTTTGAAAATTTAACAATTTTCAAACTTTAAATTTTTATGCCCTTAAATCAGAGAGATATGTCACACAAATTTCTTAATAAATAACATTTCCCACATGTCTACTTTACATCAGCACAATTTTGGGACCAAAATTTTTTTTTGTTACGAAGTTATAAGGGTTAAAAGTTGACCAGCGATTTCTCATTTTTACAACACCATTTTTATTTTAGGGACCACATCATGTTAAGGGTCTGCGGAACGCACCAAATATATAAAGTAGAGAGGTGCGTTCGCAGCCCGGGGTCCACCGTGCAAGCGGAGCCTGCTGCTAGTAGAAATGGCGCGAGAAGCAAACTCTGTTATCCCGCAGAGTCGCCAACATAAACGCCGTAATGCGCTGTGGCAATAAGTGCGAACTCTGTTACTCCACAGAGCCGCAAGAAAGAGAGCCGCAGCGCTATATGGCGATGTGTGCGCACTCACTAGACACAACTGAGTGGCAAAGAAAACACGCTAGGGCGCTGTCTAGCGTTGAAAGCGAACCCTGTTACGTCACAGGGCTGCTGAGAAAAAGTACTGTGTCCTGTCAGGCCATCAGGTACACAGTTAAGTGCTACGCGTTCATAAAGCGTGATCATGTGCTAATGTCCTCGCGGGAGTCACCCGCAATCTATGGCGTCTGAACGCCAGACCCTGAATACGGCAATCAAAACTCCTCACCGGTTATGCCGGTAATCTAGGGCATCTAGGACACCGACCCTGACCAGCTACCATACCAAACTCCTCACCGATTAAGTCGGTATTCTAGTGGCTTATTTCAGCCGGGTCCCTATCCACACATACATATGACCACACTGGCGCATAGCATACAATGATTGATATTAGCGCATGGCGGCCCAGCCATGCTACCCTTTTATAGCAACAGCTACAGGACCTTCCAGGAACAAGGACCAATGAGAAGCTGTTACAAACAAACGTAGCTAAATGACCTTCCTGGCGGACCAATAGGAGCCGCTGCAGCACCTGAACATGTGACCCCTGATCTCCAATGAGAGATCTCACTCTGGGCATGCTCAGATGGGAAAACGCAGGACTTTGTCTCAAAGACGACTGCTCCAGCACTGGCTATAATAGCAGATCCAGGAAAGGCAGCAGCAAGTCACTGCACAGTAGAGGAGTGGGCAAGACGCCTGGACCGACGTCTCTGCTGAGCAGGCTCCATTGCGGCCGGAGATGAATGGGAGACCGCAGCGGGACGGGTTCGAGACTCCCCTTGTGCAGCAGCGGGAAATCGAACCCTAACATTACCCCCCCTCCTAGGGCCCCCCCTTCTTTGGGCCTCGCTGCGGTCAAAGACAGCGATGAGCTGCGGAGCGTGAATATGCTCGGCAGGCTCCCAAGACCTATCCTCAGGCCCATAGCCCCTCCAGTCCACCAAATAAAACTTTTTGCCCCGTACCACCTTACACCCTACGATGGCGTTCACCTCATAGTCATCCGTAGATGAACCCGATGTCCCGGCAGATGACTCAGAAAACCGGGACATGAGCACGGGTTTCAGGAGGGATACATGAAAGGTGTCGGAGATACCCAGGCGTGGTGGAAGAGCCAAACGGTATACCACAGGGTTAACCTGCTCGAGGACCTTGAAAGGACCCAGGTAGCGGGGTGCCAACTTAGTGGACTCAACTCGCAGCCTGATGTTACGGGCGGAGAGCCACACCAAGTCCCCAGGAGCAAATGTTGGAACGGGGCGCCGATGTGCGTCGGCAGAGGACCTCATCCTCTCCTTGGACGCCTGAATGGCATCCTGGGTACGGTCCCAAATGTCCCGTGCCTCCACAGCCCAGTCTGCCACCCTGGAGTCGGCGGAAGACACGGGCATGGGCACCGGAACCCGCGGATGCTGACCGTAGTTCAGAAGGAAAGGAGTCTGTCCGGTGGAGTCAGCCACAGCATTGTTTAATGCAAACTCAGCCCATGGTAGCAAGGATGCCCAGTCATCCTGCCTGGCAGACACAAAATGTCGTAGATAGGTGACGAAGGTCTGGTTGGCCCTCTCTACCAACCCATTCGTCTCAGGATGATACGCTGAAGAGAGATTTAACTCAATACTGAGTAGACGACAAAGCTCTCTCCAGAACCGAGACGCAAACTGGGGACCTCGGTCACTGACAATTTTGTCCGGCATGCCGTGTAGACGGAAGATGTGCCTAACGAACAACGCTGCCAGAGCCCGTGCAGAAGGTAACCATGGTAGTGGCACCAGATGCACCATTTTAGAGAAATGGTCGGTGATTACCCAAATGATGGTGCAACCCCGAGACTTGGGCAAGCCCACCACAAAGTCCATCCCAACCATCTCCCAGGGCCTGTCTGCCACCGGCAAAGGATAAAGTAAACCAGCTGGCCGTTGTCGTGGAGACTTATTTTTGGCGCAGGAGACACACGCCCGAACATAGTCCCCAACATCACGGACCATATGCGTCCACCAATATGTCCTCGCCAGCAATTCAGATGTCCTCTTTGCCCCAAAATGTCCACCAACCCTGGACGAATGTGCCCAAGAGAGTACCTCCGGTCGCAAATTGGTAGGCACAAAAGTCTTGCCCGGGGGCACAGACTCTAGTGAAACTGGAGCCACTGTTCTCAGGCTCTCTGTGGGAACAATAAGCCGAGGCTCCTCTACCTCCTCTTCAGAGGACACCACAGAGCGAGAGAGAGCGTCGGCACGAATGTTCTTCTCTCCAGAGAGGAAATGGAGTGTGAAATTAAACCGAGAGAAGAACAAGGACCATCTGGCCTGGCGAGAGTTAAGCCGCTGAGCTGTCTGCAGATACACCAAATTTTTGTGGTCGGTGAAGACTTGGAAGGGAAAACGGGCCCCCTCCAACCAACAGATGTCTCCACTCAGAGAAGGCCAACTTCATGGCTAGCAACTCCCTATCCCCGATGGAATAATTCCTCTCCGCTGAAGTGAAGGTCTTAGAGAAGAAGAAGCAAGGATGCTTCCGACCTTGAGCATCCTTTTGGAAGAGGACTGCTCCAGCACCAACGGATGAGGCATCCACCTCCAATAAAAATGGCTTATCAACATCGGGGCGATGTAGGATGGGAGCGCTAGCAAAATGAGACTTAATAGAAGAGAAAGCCGTGGAGACCTCTTCCGACCACAATTTGGGATTTGCTCCCTTCTTGGTGAGGGCTACCAAGGGAGCTACCAAGGTAGAGAAATGCGTAATGAACTGACGATAGTAATTAATGAACCCCATAAAGCGCTGCACCGCTTTTAGAGAGTGAGGTTCCTGCCAGTCCATCACAGCCTGTAGTTTGGCCGGATCCATAGCCAATCCCTGGGTTGAGATGATATAACCAAGGAAAGGTAAAGACTCCAGCTCAAACATACATTTCTCTAACTTAGCATAGAGGGAATTAGCCCGTAAGAGGTCGAAGACTCTGCAGACATCTCTCCGGTGGGAGTCAATATCTGGAGAGAAGATGAGTATATCATCCAGATAGACTACGACCGAGGTGGAGAGCATATCCCGGAAGATGTCATTGACAAAGTCTTGGAAAACGGCTGGAGCATTACAGAGCCCAAAGGGCATCACCAGATATTCGTAATGCCCATCCCTGGTATTAAAAGCCGTCTTCCATTTGTCCCCCTCACGGATGCGAATCAGGTTATAAGCACCGCGCAGATCTAGTTTAGTGAATACTCTTGCTCCCCGAAGCCTATCAAAAAGCTCAGAAATCAGGGGCAACGGGTACTTGTTTTTAACGGTGATGGCGTTAAGACCCCTGTAATCAATACACGGACGCAATTCTCCGTTTTTCTTCTGCACGAAGAAAAATCCCGCCCCTGCCGGTGACACCGACTTCCTAATAAACCCTCTTGCCAGGTTCTCCTGAATATATTGCGACATGGCCTCTGTCTCAGGAAGAGAGAGGGGATAGACCCTTCCCCGAGGAGGTTCTGCGCCAGGCAAGAGGTCGATAGGACAGTCATAGGGGCGATGAGGCGGAAGAGTCTCCGCAGCCTTCTTGGAGAACACGTCTGCATATGACCAGTAGTGCTTGGGAAGTGGAGTAAGATCTGCGGGTAACTCCGTAGTGGTAACCTGAACGCAACTCCTGACACATCTGCCTCTACATGCATCACTCCAACCCAGTATCCTACCCGAAGTCCACTCTATATGTGGGGAGTGGAAACGGAGCCAAGGTATACCTAGTAGGATCTCGTCTATTCCCTCGGGAAGGACGAGTAGGGAAATAAGTTCCTGATGGGAAGGAGATACAGACAATGCAAGTGGAACAGTCTGGTGTGTAATTTGTGAGGGCAATGTCGACCCATTCACTACCCGGACAGTCACTGATTTGTCAAGCGCCACCAGAGGTATTGCATGACGGCGAGCAAAGCTAGAGGACATGAAATTCCCCTCTGCTCCTGAGTCCACGCAAAGGTCGGCGATGAGAATGGAAGTACCAACAGTGATTGTCCCTTTAAGTGTCATCTTGGAGGAAAATGCCGCTGTCTCTAGTGAACCTCCTCCCAGGGCCACTAGACGCGATCGCTTCCCCGATCGCTGTGGACATTTGTTGGCATAGTGTCCTGTCTGCTGACAACGGTTACAGACCACGGATACTCGGACGGACCGAGACTTAGGTCCTGCATGAGGAACTTCTGTGGCCTTTTGGGGTTCGGACGCCAGATCGGGAAATTCGAGAGGTTTGGCAAAGGTGGGAGCCAACCGAAACCTCTGCCTACACTGGGCCCGCTCCAACCTCCGCTCGTGAAAACGGAGGTCAATGCGGGTAGATATGGAGATAAGCTTCTCCAGTGTGGCGGGAATCTCCCTGGTAGCCAAAGCGTCTTTAACATGGTCAGCCAGTCCTCGCCAGTAGATTGGAATAAGAACTTTATCAGACCAATCTAGCTCAGAAGCTAGAGTCCGAAACTGGACGGAAAACAGACTGACCAAAGACGAACCATGTGCCAATGCCAGCAGTTGTAGCGCCGTATCGTGGGTGACCTGAGGTCCTAAAAAGACCTTTTTAAGAGCCTCCAAGAAACGAGGAGCACTCCGCACCACACGATCGTCGCGCTCCCACAGCGGCGTTGCCCACTCCAACGCTCTGCCCGAGAGTAGAGAAAGTACAAAACCCACTTGTGCCCGATCCGTGGGAAAACGTGCAGCCAGAAGCTCGAGCTGTATAGAGCACTGACTCACGAATCCCCGACATTGCTTGCTATCACCGGCAAACTTGTCAGGAAGCGGGAGGTGGGATAATGTAGGGGCAGAGGTGGCAGAAGACAAACTGGCTGCAGCCACGCTAGCAGCCTGAACAGCGACTGCGGTAACATCCACAGCTGAGGTTGTGCGCTCAAGAGCCGCCAACCTACCCTCCAGCTGCTGGATGTACTGCGATAGACGCTGTTCATCCGCAATTTTACTAGCCAGACCCTGGTGCTAATATGTTAAGGGTCTGCGGAACGCACCAAATATATAAAGTAGAGAGGTGCGTTCGCAGCCCGGGGTCCACCGTGCAAGCGGAGCCTACTGCTAGTAGAAATGGCGCGAGAAGCAAACTCTGTTATCCCGCAGAGTCGCCAACATAAACGCCGTAATGCGCTGTGGCAATAAGTGCGAACTCTGTTACTCCACAGAGTCGCTAGAAGGAGAGCCGCAGCCTATATGGCGATGTGTGCGCACTCACTAGACACAACTGAGTGGCAAAGAAAACACGCTAGGGCGCTGTCTAGCGTTGAAAGCGAACCCTGTTACGTCACAGGGCCGCTGAGAAAAAGTACTGTGTCCTGTCAGGCTCTCAGGTACACAGTTAAGTGCTACGCGTTCATAAAGCGTGATCATGTGCTAATGTCCTCGCAGGAGTCACCCGCAATCTATGGCGTCTGAACGCCAGACCCTGAATACGGCAATCAAAACTCCTCACCGGTTATGCCGGTAATCTAGGGCATCTAGGACACCGACCCTGACCAGCTACCATACCAAACTCCTCACCGATTAAGTCGGTATTCTAGTGGCTTATTTCAGCCGGGTCCCTATCCACACATACACATGACCACACTGGCGCATAGCATACAATGATTGATATTAGCGCATGGCGGCCCAGCCATTCTACCCTTTTATAGCAACAGCTACAGGACCTTCCAGGAACAAGGACCAATGAGAAGCTGTTACAAACGTAGCTACATGACCTTCCTGGCGGACCAATAGGAGCCGCTGCAGCACCTGAACATGTGACCCTTGATCTCCAATGAGAGATCTCACTCTGGGTATGCTCAGATGGGAAAACGCAGGACTTTGTCTCAAAGACGACTGCTCCAGCACTGGCTATAATAGCAGATCCAGGAAAGGCAGCAGCAAGTCACTGCACAGTAGAGGAGTGGGCAAGACGCCTGGACCGACGTCTCTGCTGAGCAGGCTCCACTGCGGCCAGAGATGAATGGGAGACCGCAGCGGGACGGGTTCGAGACTCCCCTTGTGCAGCAGCGGGAAATCGAACCCTAACACATCACATTTGAAGTCACTTTGAGGGGTCTATACGATAGAAAATACCCAAAAGTGACACCATTCTAAAAACTGCACCCCTCAAGGTGCTCAAAACCACATTCAAGAAGTTTATTAACCCTTTACGTGCTTCACAGGAACTGAAGCAATGTGGAAGGAAAAAATTAACATTTAACTTTTTTTGCAAAAACTTTACTTCGGAACCTATTTTTTTTATTTTCACAAGTGTTAAAAGAAAAATGAACCACAAAATTTGTTGTGCAATTTCTCCTGAATAAGCCGATACCCCATATGTGGGGGTAAACCACTTGGGCGCACGGCAGAGGTCGCAAGGGAAGGAGCGACATTTGACTTTTTCAACGCAGAATTGGCTGGACGCCATGTCACATTTGTAGAGGCCCTGATGTGTCTAAACAGTGGAAACCCATCACAAGTGACCCCATTTTGGAAACTAGACCCCATAAGGAACTTATCTAGATGTGTGGTGAGCACTTTGAACCTCCAAGTGCTTCACAGAAGTTAATAACATAGAACAGTGAAAATAAAAAATCATATTTTTTCCACAAAAACAATCTTTTCACCCCAATTTTTATTTTCCCAAGGGTAACAAGACCCCAAAAGTTTTTGTGCAATTTGTCCTGAGCATGCTGATACCCCATATGTGGGGGTAAACCACTGTTTGGGTGGATGGCAGAGCTTGGAAGGGAAGGAGCGCCGTTTGACTTTTTCAGCGCAGAATTGGCTGGACGTCATGTCGTGTTTGTAGAGGCCCTGATGTGTCTAAACAGTGGAAACCCCCCACAAGTGACCCCATTTTGGAAACTAGAACCCTAAGGAACTTATATAGGTGTGTGGTGAGCACTTTGAACCCCCAAGTGTTTCACAGAAGTTTATAACTCCCGGGCATGAAAATAAAAAGTCATATTTTTTCCACAAACCTGATCGTTTAGTCCCCAATTTTTTATTTTCCCAATGGTAACAGGAGAAATTAGACCACAAAAGTTGTTGTCCAATTTGTCCTGAGTACGCTGATACCCCATATGTGGGGTGGGACCACTGTTTGGGCGCACGGCAGGGCTTGGAAGGGAAGGAGCGCCGTTTGACTTTTTCAAACCAAAATTGGCTGGAATTGAAATTGGACGCCATGTCGCGTTTGGAGAGCCCCTGATACGCCTAAACAGTCGAAACCCCCCACAAATCACACCATTTTGGAAACTAGACCCCTTAAGGAACTTATCTAGATGTGTGGTGAGCACTTTGAACCCCCAAGTGCTTCACAGAAATTAATAAACGTAGAGCCGTGAAAATAAAAAATCATTTTTTTCCTCAAAAATATTCTTTAGCCCGCTATTTTTTTTATTTTCCCAAGGGTAACAGGAGAAATTGGACCCAAAAAGTTGTTGTGCAATTTTTCCTGTGTACGCTGATACCCCATATGTGGGGTGAAACCACTGTTTGGGCGCATGGGAGTGCTTGGAAGGGAAGGAGCGCCATTTTGTAATGCAGACTTTAATGGAATGTTCTGCGGGCGTCATGTTGTGTTTGCAGAGCCCTTGATGTACCTAAACAGTAGAAACCCCCTGCAAGTGACACCATTTTGGAAACTAGACCCCCCAAGGAGCTTATCTAGATGTGTGGTGAGCACTTTGAACCCCCAAGTGCTTCACAGAAATTTATAAACGCAGAGCCGTGAAAATGAAAAATCTTTTTTTTCTCAAAAATGATTTTTTTAGCCAGCTATTTTTTATTTTCCCAAGGGTAACCGGAGAAATTAGAACCCCAAAATTGGTGTGCAATTTGTCCTGAGTATGCTGATACCCCATATGTTGGGGTAAACCACTGTTTGGGCGCACAGCAGGGCTCGGAAGGGAGGGAGCGCCATTTGACTTTTTGAAAGCCACGTCGTGTTTGGAGACCCCTTGATGTGTCTAAACAGTGGAAACCCACCACAAGTGACCCCATTTTGGAAACTAGACCCCTTAAGGAGCTTATCTACATGTGTGGTGAGCACTTTTAACCCCCAAGTGCTTCACAGAAATTTATAAACGCAGAGCCGTGAAAATGAAAAATCATTTTTTTTCTCAAAAATGATTTTTTTAGCCAGCTATTTTTTATTTTCCCAAGGGTAACCGGAGAAATTAGAACCCCAAAATTGGTGTGCAATTTGTCCTGAGTACGCTGATACCCCATATGTTGGGGTAAACCACTGTTTGGACGCACGGCAGGGCTCGGAGCGCCATTTGACTTTTTGAACGCCACGTCGTGTTTGGAGACCCCTGATGTGCCTAAATAGTGGAAATCCCTCAATTCTAGCTCCAACCCTAATCCCAACACACCCATAACCCTAATCCCAACCCTAATCCTAACCTAAATCCCAACCCTAATTCCAACCCTATGTAGCGCAGGCGTCCCTGCCCTCTGCCAGGCAGGGACGCTGTTCCCCTTACCCCTCTGCTCCGGGGCCGGCGTCCTCCTCCCGCTCTCCTGGCTGCGCGCGCTCCTCTGCTTCGGGGCCGGCGTCCTCCTCCCGCTCTCCCGGCTGCGCGCGCTCCTCTGCTTCGGGGCCGGCGTCCTCCTCCCGCTCTCCTGGCTATGCGCGTTCCTCTGCTCCGGGGTCGGCGTCCTCCTCCCGCTCTGCTGGCAGCGCGTGCTCCTTTCCGGCCACTGTGCTTAGGTTGCGCGCGCGTGCGCTACCCCCTCTCTTAAAGGGGCCGCGCGCGCCATCCTAAAGAGTCCCCGGCCAATGGCCGGAGGACTTTACCTTATATAAGGCACTTCCTCCAAAATGGAGGTGCCCGAGCAATGTTGTTGCACTGTTCACTACTCTGCTTCAGTCCTCAGGGTCCATTGCCAGTTACCTGCCAGATTCCTGCCAGTTTGCTGTCTGTTCCTGCCTGTTACCTGTCCGCCAGCCTACCTGGAGGCTCTGCCATCACGTGCTGTGACCTTCTGCTATTCCAGTGACTCTCGCCCACTCACCTGGGAGCGTTCATCTGTTACCTGCCTGCTAGCCTACCTGGAGGCTCTGCCGTCACGAGTTGTGACCTTCTGCTATTCCAGTGACTCTCGCCCGCTCACCTGGGAGCGCTCATCTGTTACCTGCCTGCTAGCCTACCTGGAGGCTCCGCCGTCACGTGCTGTGACCTTCTGCTATTCCAGTGACTCTCGCCGCTCAGCTGGGAGCGCTCCTCTGCTATCTTCCCGCTAGCCTACCGGGAGGCTCAGCCATCACAGGTCGTATCTATCTTCATCCAGAGACTGCCCCAGTCACTTACCGTGATCTCCTGCCCGTTCATCCAGAGACTATCCCGGTTATCTGCCGTGACTACCTGCCCATCTAACCTGGTTGCCACCCGCTCCGTTACAAGGTTCGCCCCTTCGTATAGTAGCTCAGAGGTTCCGCCTCCCAGTCCCGTTACAGTTTGCTCGGGCCATGGAACCCGGTGGCACCCAAGCTCCCTCCATCTCGGACCTGTGTCATGAACTGTCCCGTCAGAGGTCCCAACAGGAGTCCATCCTGGGTCACCTGCGGAATGTCAATTCTCGCCTGGACACTGACAGCTCCACCAGCAACCTCAGCTGGTGCCACGACACGCAATCCGGCAGCTCCTATGCTCCCCAATTCCATGGTTTCCTGTCACGGACCTCGACTTTCCGCACCTCCTCGCTTCGAAGGTGACTCCACTCAGGCTCGGGGCTTCATTAACCAGTGCACCCTGCACTTTGAACTTCTCTCCCACCAGTTTAACTCCGACCGGGCCAAAATTGCCTTCATCATGTCCCATCTCACCGGGGAGGCCCTGGCCTGGCTGAATCCTCTTTGGGAGAGAGGAGACCCCCTGGTGTCCGACCTGTCTGCCTTTCTCGCGGCTTTCCGGAAAGTCTTCGACGAACCTGGACGGAAGATCTCATCCGCATCATCTCTGCTACGCCTCCGTCAGGGAAGTCTCACCGTGGGCCAATATGCCATACGGTTCCGTACCCTGGCCTCGGAGCTGGCCTGGGATAACGACGCTCTAGTATCTGTCTTCTGGGAGGGTCTGTCCGGCCGTATTAAAGATGAACTCGCCGGTCGGGACATCCCTACCACTCTCGATGACCTAATCACTCTTGCCACTCGGATTGACCTACGATTTCAGGAGCGTGCCAAAGAGGTCACCCGTGAGAGGAGGTTTCCACGTCTGGCTCCTACGTTTCAGAAACCCGTCACTCCCTCTGTTTCTCCCCAATTACACTCTCCTGAGCCTATGCAGGTCGACCAGACCAAGATGGTCAAAACCCGTCAGGACTTACGTCGTGCCGAAGGGAGTTGCTTCTACTGTGGCAGTAAGGAGCACCGGATTCGTACCTGTCCGGAGAGGTCGGGAAACGCCTCTGTCTAGGTTCGCTCAGAGAGGTCGACCTAGACACGGAGAAAGCCTCTCCATCTCTGCTGCTGTCAGTCTCCATTCTCTGTGGGGAGAATCGTTATTTCGAACTTGCCCAACTTGATTCTGGAGCAGCCGGGAATCTTATTTCACAGTCCCTGGTAGAAAAATATCACATTCCCACCAAACCCCTGGCGGTACCCTTATCGGTCGCGGCTGTGGATGGGGGTCTCTTATCATGCCCCATCCAACTCATCACCGAATCCATAACTCTACAAATGGGAATGCTGCATTCTGAGAGCATCTCTTTTCATGTTCTGCCTGGACTCTCTCACGCACTCTTACTAGGTCTACCTTGGCTCCAGAGACATACACCTGTGCTCGACTGGCAGACCGGAGAGGTCCTTCGCTGGGGACAGGATTGTCATAAGACGTGTTTGGTTCCTGTTCATCCCGTCTGTCCTTCTCCTACCCCAACTAATCTACCTGGACTTCCGATTCCCTATTGGTCATTTTCTGATGTCTTTAATAAAAAAGAGGCAGAGACATTACCTCCTCACAGACCATACGATTGTCCTATCGACCTGTTACCTGGTACTATGCCTCCCCGTGGGCATATTTACCCATTGTCTGCTGCTGAGACCCGGTCGATGTCCGAATATATCGAGGAGAATTTGGCCAGGGGATTCATCCGGAAATCTACTTCCCCGGCGGGAGCAGGCTTCTTTTTCGTAAAAAAGAAGGACGGCTCTCTCCGTCCCTGTATAGACTATAGAGGACTCAACCAGATCACGGTGAAGAATAAGTATCCCCTTCCGCTCATTCCGGAATTATTTGATCGTCTGCGGGGGGCTAGAATCTTCACCAAACTGGACCTCCGTGGGGCGTACAATCTAGTCCGTATCCGTCAAGGGGATGAATGGAAGACTGCCTTTAACACTCGGGACGGCCACTATGAATACCTAGTGATGCCCTTTGGTCTCTGTAATGCTCCCGCCGTCTTTCAAGAGCTAGTCAATGACATCTTCCGGGATCTTCTCTATTCCTGCGTAGTGGTGTACCTGGACGACATCTTGGTCTTCACTCCGGATCTCCAGACTCACCGGAGGGACGTTCGTCAGGTTCTGCTCAGGCTCAGGCAGAATCACCTCTTCGCTAAATACGAGAAGTGCCTCTTTGAGCAGACCTCACTCCGTTTTTGGGCTACATTATTTCTCAGACCGGTCTACGAATGGATCCAGAGAAACTGTCTGCCATCGAGAAATGGCCCCGACCGGAGGGATTGAAGGCCATTCAGCGGTTTCTGGGCTTTGCTAACTATTACCGTCTCTTCATACCGCACTTCTCTTCCCGGACCGCCCCAATTTCCGCGCTCACCCGTAAGGGCACTAACCCCAAGGTGTGGACTCCCGAAGCAGAGGAGGCCTTTCTTTCCTTAAAACAGGCTTTCTCTTCCGCCTCGGTGCTGCATCGCCCGGATGGCAACAAGCAGTTCTTCCTGGAGGTTGATGCTTCTTCCTCTGGAGCCGGAGCGGTGCTTACTCAGAAATCATCTTCCGGGAGGATGGTAACTTGTGGCTTCTTCTCCAAACTCTTCTCCTCTTCTGAGCGCAATTATTCCATAGGAGACCGAGAGTTATTGGCCATCAAGCTGGCATTGGAAGAGTGGCGTTACCTACTCGAGGGGGCTCTTCATCTGGTAATTATTTACACTGACCACAAGAACTTGGCTTACCTCCAGCATGCTCAGAGGCTTAACCCGCGTCAAGCCCGGTGGTCCTTGTTTTTTGCTCGCTTTGACTTTATTCTACATTTTCGCCCGGCGGACAAGAACATCAAGGCGGACGCCTTGTCCCGATCTTTCCTGGTGTCGGATCTCGAGGAGGAACCTAAACATATTATCGATCCCGCCAGAGTCATGCAGGTGGCTCCCGTGAGTCTGAACCATCCTCCTCCCGGTAAGACGTTCGTATCGGTAACCGATCGGGAGAGGATCCTACACTGGGGTCATTCGTCTAAACTTGCTGGCCACACCGGTCAGAGAAAGACCCTCCAACTTATTTCTCAGCATTACTGGTGGCCTACCCTGCACAAGGACGTAATAGATTTTGTTGCTGCTTGTGCCTCCTGTGGCCGCAACAAAGTTCCGAGACACCTGCCTGCCGGTCGCCTTCTTCCGCTTCCGGTACCCACTGCCCCCTGGCAGCATATAGCCATGGACTTCATAACGGATCTCCCTGTCTCTGCTGGTTTTACGGTCATTTGGGTGGTCGCTGACTGCTTTTCCAAGATGGCTCACTTTATTCCCCTGCCAGGCCTTCCGTCTGCACCCGAGCTGGCTAAAGACTTTATCCGCCACATTTTCCGACTCCATGGTCTGCCCCGTCACATCGTGTCGGATCGAGGGGTACAGTTCACCTCACGTTTCTGGAGAGCCACTTGTAAATTATTGGACGTCACCCTGGACTTCTCCTCCGCTTACCACCCACAGTCCAATGGTCAAGTGGAGCGGATCAACCAGATCCTGACCAGTTACCTCCGGCACTTTGTTAATGCCCACCATTCTGACTGGGTGGATCTCCTGCCATGGGCCGAATTTTCTTACAACAATCACGAGAGCGAATCTTCCTCCAAATCCCCGTTTTTTGTAGTCTTCGGTCAGCATCCTTGGATCCCTTTTCCCGTCTCCACCACAGTGGACAATCCGGCTGCAGAATCTCTTGTTAACAAATTTTCCTCCATATGGGAGAGTACCCGGTCCGCACTTCTTCTGTCATCCGAGCGTATGAAAAGACATGCTGACAAAAAACGTCTGGATCCTCCTCAATTCCGTCCTGGGGATAAGGTCTGGCTCTCGTCCAAGTATGTTCAGCTCAAGATTCCTTCCTATAAGTTAGGTCCTCGGTTCATCGGTCCGTTGGAGGTCATCAGTCAGATCAACCCGGTGGCCTATAAATTGAAACTCCCGGCCAACTTGCGGATCCCCAACTCCTTCCATGTATCTCTCCTCAAACCGGTGGTACTTAACTCTTTTTCTAAGTCTATAGGCACGCCTCCTGCTCCGGTTTCTGCTGAAAACGAATTTGAGGTAGAGAATATTTTGGCCACCAAAATGGTAAGAAGGAAGACCTATTTTTTGGTGGATTGGAAGGGGTTTGGTCCTGAGGAGAGAACGTGGGAGCCGCGGGAGAACATCCATGCCCCTCTCATCTTAGCTAAATTTCTCTCTGGCCTAAAAAAGGGGGGACCTAAAGGGGGGGGTACTGTAGCGCAGGCGTCCCTGCCCTCTGCCAGGCAGGGACGCTGTTCCCCTTACCCCTCTGCTCCGGGGCCGGCGTCCTCCTCCTGCTCTCCTGGCTGCGCGCTCTCCTCTGCTTCGGGGCCGGCGTCCTCCTCCCGCTCTCCTGGCTATGCGCGTTCCTCTGCTCCGGGGTCGGCGTCCTCCTCCCGCTCTGCTGGCAGCGCGCGCTCCTTTCCGGCCACTGTGCTTAGGTCGCGCGCGCGTGCGCTACCCCCTCTCTTAAAGGGGCCGCGCGTGCCATCCTAAAGAGTCCCCGGCCAATGGCCGGAGGACTTTACCTTATATAAGGCACTTCCTCCAAAATGGAGGTGCCCGAGCAATGTTGTTGCACTGTTCACTACTCTGCTTCAGTCCTCAGGGTCCATTGCCAGTTACCTGCCAGATTCCTGCCAGTTTGCTGTCTGTTCCTGCCTGTTACCTGTCCGCCAGCCTACCTGGAGGCTCTGCCGTCACGTGCTGTGACCTTCTGCTATTCCAGTGACTCTCGCCCGCTCACCTGGGAGCGTTCATCTGTTACCTGCCTGCTAGCCTACCTGGAGGCTCTGCCGTCACGAGTTGTGACCTGCTATTCCAGTGACTCTCGCCCGCTCACCTGGGAGCGCTCATCTGTTACCTGCCTGCTAGCCTACCTGGAGGCTCCGCCGTCACGTGCTGTGACCTTCTGCTATTCCAGTGACTCTCGCCCGCTCACCTGGGAGCGCTCCTCTGCTATCTTCCCGCTAGCCTACCGGGAGGCTCAGCCATCACAGGTCGTATCTATCTTCATCCAGAGACTGCCCCAGTCACTTACCGTGATCTCCTGCCCGTTCATCCAGAGACTATCCCGGTTATCTGCCGTGACTACCTGCCCATCTAACCTGGTTGCCACCCGCTCCATTACAAGGTTCGCCCCTTCGTATAGTAGCTCAGAGGTTCCGCCTTCCAGTCCCGTTACACCCTAATTGTAACCCTAACCTTAATTATAACCCTAACTCTAATTGTAACCCTAACCCTAATTTTAACCCTAGCCCTAATTGTAACCCTAACCCTAATTATAACCCTAACCCTAGGTTCATTTTGCGTTTTACCAGCCCGTTCAACACATAGCGTTGACGGGCTGGTAACGGTATAGCATAACGCGATCGCGTTATGCTATACCCGCTAGCGCAGAGGAATCAGCAGATGATTCATCTGCGCTAGCGGTGATGGAGCCCAAACGCTGCAGCCCGCGTCCGAGGCTCCGTCACTGAATGATGGCACGTCACAAACGCATGCCGCTTTACGGCATGCGTCGCGATGCGCCCTCAAATGTGGGTGAATGGCAGCGTTAACGGACTGCGTTACACCGCGTTATGCCGCGGTGTAACGCAGTCCGTCTAACGGACTGCCATAACGCAGTATGAACCCAGCTTAACCCTAACGCTAATTATAACCCTAACCCTAATGCTAACCCTAACCCTAATGCTAACCCTAACCCTAATTATAACCCTAACCCTAATTATAACCCTAACCCTAATTATAACCCTAACAGAAAAATGAAAATAAATATAATTTCTATTTTTTATTATATGTCCCTAACTAAGGGGGTGATAAATGGGGGGGTTATGTACTGTTTTTTTTATTTTGATCACTGTGATAGTTTAGTAAGTATAGGGGGGGTTCAGGGGGACACGGGGACCCTCATTTTCTCCCCTCTGATGTGCGATCACATCAGAGGGGAGAGAAATCATTTTTTTTTTTTTTTGCGATCGCGTCTATGCTTGCATAGCCGCATAGCCGCGATCGCAACACCGGGATCGGTGAATACCAACCCGGATCATGTTCTCTGGGGTCTCGGCTACCCCCGGTAGCTGAGACCCCAGAGAATATTTGCCCATCCCCCCACCAACACAGCGGCACATAGCGGTGGGCGCACTGAGCATGCGCCCGCCATTTTCTTAACAGCGCCGGCACCGGGGGACAACGGAGGGCCCGGGGGCCACATGGATTGGATTGGGGGCCACATCGGGTCCGATGACATCAGAGGACAGAGAAATTAAATGGCACAACTTTTTTTTTTTTTTATGTTGCGGTGGCCGCTATAGGGTTAATAACGGCGATCGCAACATCGGTGTCGGTAAAAACGACCCGATTCATGTTCTCTGGGGTCTCGGCTACCCCCGGTAGCCGAGACCCCGGAGAAAATGCGCCTCTGGGGGGCGCTATTCACTTTTTCCACAGCGCCGTTAATTAACGGCGCTGTGGTTTAAGTACCCTTAATGACCGCCGTTAAAAGGCGTATCGGCGGTCGTTAAGGGGTTAAACCATATATGCTTTTCTGTAGTTTACAAACTTTGTTTGGATTTCTTTCATCTTTGAATCCTGGAGGTTGTTCCATGTAAATGTCTTCTGTTAAATCTCCATTCAAAAAAGCTGTCTTTACATCAAGATGTCTTAGTTCCATCTTTTTCATTGCTGCAACTGTAAGTAAAGTTCTTATTGTAGTGTGTTTGACAACTGGAGCAAATGTTTCATCATAGTCTTCTCCATATTTTTGAGAATACCCTTTAGCTACGAGTCTTGCTCGATATCTTTCAGGTGTGCCATCTGTTTGGTATTTTACTTTAAAAATCCATTTACATCCTATGGCTTTTCTTCCTTCTGGCAAATCTGTTAGTGTCCATGTATTTGAATCAAGCATGGATTTAATTTCTGTTTCTGTTGCTTCTATCCAGTTATTAGCTTCTTCTTCAGGAAGTTTAGATATGTGTTCCCAAGAGGTAGGCTCATAGATTTTTCTTATACTTGTCTTGTATAAGAGACGTTTTCGTGGTTTTCCTTTGTTCTCTCTTATTGAAAGTCTTGGTTCTGTGTCTGTTTGTAGTTGTGATTCTTCACTTTCAGTATTTTGTTCTTCATTAATTTCTAATTCATTCTCATCAGATATTTCTTCAGTTATGTCACTATTGTTTTTCTCATTTTTTGTTTCAACTGAAATCATAATGTCTTCATTTAAATCTTCAATGAATGTCACACTGTTACTCACTGTAACTCTGTCTGTTTTGGGATCTAAGATTCTATATCCTTTGCAGTTTTCACTATATCCAACGAATATTCCTTCCATGGATCTGTTTTCAAGTTTGGAACGTTTTTCTGTTGGAATGAATATAAAAACTTTACATCCAAAAACTTTTAAATGATTGACACTTGGTTTCATACCTTGCCACAGTTCATATGGAGTTTTCTTCAGTTTTCTGGAAAAAAGTCGGTTCTGTAGATATGTAGCTGTCATTGCTGCCTCACCCCAATATTTCTCTGGTAGTTTAGAATCTGTCAGCATACATCTCATCATTTCTGTTAGAGTTCTGTTTTTCCTTTCTGTTACTCCATTTTGTTCAGGTATGTATGGAACAGTTTTCTGATGTTCTATTCCATTTTGTCTTAAGTAGTCTTCTATTCTGTGACCTGTAAATTCACCTCCATTAACACTTCTGATGACAATTCGCTTCCTTTGAAATGTGTTACTTGATCTTGTTACATAGTCTACAAGTTTATCAAAAACTTCACTTTTGTTCTTAATTAAGTATGTGACTGTGTATCTTGAGTAGTCATCTATAAAAGTCAACATGTATCTATTGCCTCCTGATGTAGTCACTTTCATGGTCCACATACGTCAGTATGCACCAAATCAAGTGGTCTTTCGCTTTTCATCTCACTTTCTTTTGCAATAGATATCCTTGTGGCTTTGGATTTTATACAACATTCACATCTTATGGTAATTGAGCAATCTGATATCTTTAAATCTTTTGTCAATTCTTTTCTCTGTAGTTCCCTTATACTGTCCGGGTGTCTATGTCCTAGACGTCTATGCCACATGTGAATACAGTTTTTGTGATCATGTGTACATACCTTCATCTGTTCCTTTGGTTTGTCAAAATGATATAATTGTTCATCTGCCTTGACTTTGGTTATCATCTTGTTTCCTGCAATAATTGCACACTCATTGTCTTTGAATTTTACTGTAAGTCCTTTTGCTGTTAAACGTTTCACAGATAATAATCCGCCTTCCAATTTTGGAACATACAACACATCCTGTACAAGTATCTTTGAATCTTGTCCGAACTTGTTTGAACAATTTAGCATACCTTGTCCGATACCTTCTGCGGTTATATTGCTTCCATCTGCAAGATAAATGGCTTCTTTCTTATCTAAATCAAGATCAGTAAAGAAATTCTTGTCACTTGTCATATGACTCGTTGCTCCTGAATCAATAAACCAACCAAGTGATGATTTCTTGTCTGCTATTTTGAATGTGCCATTCCAATTATTCTCACACGAATCGGAAATTGTGTTTTTCACTTTCTGTGTATGCTTTTTATGTTGTAATTTTTGTTGTTCTGCTTTCCATATGGTACAGTCTTTCTTTAAATGACCTTTTTTCTTACATCTGAAGCATTCTCTTGTCTCTTTATTATAGGTTTTTTTAAATTCTGTAGCTTTAAGAGCGTTTTCACTGTCCTTTTCAGTAGAAGAATCATTGCTTTGTTCTTTTCTTCTCTGATATTCATCTATTAGTGTGATGTATCGGTAGCTGAGGAGAAATTGCAAAAATAGCCAAAATAGCAATACACCAGAGAGGCTGGAAACTATTGGATTGCAGGACCCTAAACTAACCGCAACACTATAAGTAGTCGTGGAACGTACCTACGGTGATCCTAGACGCCTCGTCACAGCCGGAGAGATAGCTACACCTAAAGGCAGAAAGATGAAAGCTATCTGCCCTGTAGCAGAACCCCCAAAGAAATAGGAAGCCCCCAAACATGTAATGGCGGTTAGACAAGAAGAAAATACGGACACAGACAGAAAATAGAATGAGAAAACGCTGGGGCCCAATCTGTCTAGATAGAAAAGTATAGGAAAGAATTCTGACTGCAACCCAAAAAAACCCTGACAAAAATACCAACACTTCTGATTAACAAAAAACCTGAGATCACACTTTCTCTACCACCTAAATCAGATCTCTGCTGTAACACACAGCAATTCAGCAAATAAAAAGTAACAAAGGAACAGAGTAAATGTTTAAACACAAACTGAGCACAAATGCAGCGCCAGGCCCCAAAAGGGGACCAGGCTGATGTCCATTGCAAGGCAGAGAACCAGCAAGTAAAATCCAACCAGAGGAAAAAAAACAGCAAATCACTTATCTGAATCAAAGCAGGAATGCAAGCTGAGCTCCAAGCAAGACCTGGAAGAACAATTGATTACCGGCAAGGCTGAAGGGAGTTCAGGTCACTTATATCAGACCATTGAGAGCCAGCTGAAGGCCATTCAGCAATTGGTTCATTACCCTCAGCAACCACCGGAGGGAGCCCCAGCTCAGAAGTCGCCTCCAGAGTATTCACAACAGTACCCCCCCTTGAGGAGAGGTCACTGAACCCTCACCTGTGCAACCAGGCCGATCAGGATGAGTTCGATGATAGGCACGGATCAGTCTCCCAGCATGGATGACGAAGCAAACACCCAAGAATTGTCCTCCTGACCATAACCTCTCCACTTAACCAAATACTGGAGTTTCCGTCTAGCAAAACGAGAATGCAATATTTTCTAAACCACATACTCCAAATTGCCCTCAACCAAAACAGGGTCGGGAGGCGCAGCCATAGGAACCACTGGCTCGACAAACCTCTTCAATAAGGACTTGTGGAACACGTTATGGATCTTAAATGTCCCTGGAAGAAGCAAACGGAAGGAAACTGGATTAATAATTTCCATGATCTTATAAGGTCCAATGAACCTTGGCTTAAATTTTGAAGATGCAACCTTCATAGGGATATTTCTTGAGGACAACCAAACCAAGTCCCCCACTTTAAAACGAGGACCATCAGTCCTATGCCGGTTGGCAAACCGCTGGGCCTTCTCTTGAGAGAGAGACAACCTCTCCACTACCTGGTCCCAAATCTGCTGCATACGCTCCACAATAGAGTCAACCCCCGGACAGACAGAAGCCTCCGCCTGTCCTGAAGAAAATCGAGGGTGAAACCCAGAATTGCAGAAAAATGGAGACATCAAGGTGGCAGAGCTAGCCCTATTATTAAGGGCAAACTCAGCCAAAGGCAAAATAGAGACCCAGTCATCTTGATCAGCAGACACAAAACATCTCAAATAAGTCTCCAAGGTCTGGTTTGTTCTCTCGGCTTGTCCATTGGTCTGAGGGTGAAATGCAGAGGAGAAAGATAACTGAACACCAAGTTTAGAACAAAATGTCCTCCAAAATCTGGAAACAAACTGGACTCCTCTGTCAGACACAATGTTCTCCGGAATGCCATGTAACCGAACCACGTGCTGAAAGAACAAAGGCACCAATTCGGAGGAGGAAGACAACTTAGGTAATGGCACAAGATGTATCATCTTGGAAAACCTATCACAGATTACCCAGATAACGGTCATTCTCTGAGAGACAGGGAGGTCGGAAATAAAATCCATAGAAATATGGGTCCATGGCCTCTTGGGTACAGGTAATGGCATTAACAAACCACTAGAGCGAGAGCAAGGCTTGGAACGAGAGCAAGTCCCACAGGATTGCACAAAGTCCCTGACGTCACGAGACAAAGTAGGCCACCAAAAGGACCGACTCACCAAGTCTCTGGTACCAAAAATCCAGGGATGACCAGCCAACGCGGAACAATGACATCACATTCTTCTTCCACTGGTCTGGGACAAACAATTTCCCAACAAGGCAGCGTTCAGGTTTATCCTCCTGGCACCCCTCCAGAGCCAGTCTCAAATTGGGCGAGATGGCGGAAAGAACTACACCCTCTTTCAAAATAACAACAGGATCAGATAACTCAGGAGAATCCGCAAAGAAACTCCTCGAGAGGGCATCCGCTTTAACATTCTTAGTGCCCGGAAAAAAAGAAACCACAAAATTGAAACGTGTGAAAAACAAGGCCCACCTGGCCTGTCTAGGATTAAGTCGCTTGGCTGATTCGAGATAAAACAGGTTCTTATGGTCCGTGAGGACCACCACCTGATGTTTTGCTCCTTCCAGCCAATGGCTCCACTCTTCAAAGGCCCACTTCATGGCCAATAACTCCCGATTACCCATGTCACAATTACGTTCAGTTGGAGAAAATTTTTGAGAGAAGAAGGCACAAGGGTTACTCTTAGAGGTCTCTGGATCCCTTTGGGACAAAACGGCACCTGCCCCAATCTCAGAAGCATCAACCTCCACCTGAAAAGGCAGAGAAACATCAGGCTGCCATAGAACAGGAGCAGAAATGAATCTCTGCTTAAGTTTCTGAAATGCAGAAACTGCCTCAGGAGGCCAATTCACCACATCGGAACCCTTTTTGGTCAAATCAGTCAATGGTTTAACAATACCGAAGAAATTACCAATAAATTTACGATAAAAATTGGCAAAACCCAAAAATCTCTGAAGAGCCTTCAATGTAGTAGGTTGAACCCAATCACAGATGGCCTGAACCTTGACCAGGTGCATTTCAATAACAGACGGAGACAAAATGAAACCCAGAAATGAGATCTTCTGTACGCCAAAAAGACACTTTGATCCCTTCACATACAGTGCATTCTCTCTCAAAATCTGGAACACAGTCCAAACATGTTTTACATGAGAGTCCCAGTCGTTGGAAAAAATCAAGATATCATCCAAAGAAATGATCAGAAATTTATCCACAAAATCCCTGAAAATATCATTCATGAAGGATTGGAAGACGGAAGGGGCATTAGTAAGCCCAAAAGGCATCACTAGGTACTCAAAATGCCCCTCTGGGGTATTAAACGCCGTCTTCCATTCATTCCCGTGCTTAATGCGAATAAGGTTATACGCCCCCCTGAGGTCAAGCTTGGTAAACCAACTAGCACTTTTCACTCTGGAAAATAGGTCAGAAATCAAGAGTAACGGATATTGATATTTAACAGTGATTTTATTCAGGAGGCGATAATCAATACATGGCCTCAATGAACCATCCTTCTTGGCCACAAAGAAAAAACGGCGCCCAAGGGTGAAGAGGAAGGTCTGATATGACCCTTCTGCAAAGACTCCTTGATATAAGATCGCATAGCATCGTGTTCAGGTACAGATAAATTAACCCCTTCCCGACCTGTGACACAGCGTATGTGTCATGAAAGGATCGCGTTCCTGCGAATCGGGTGCCCGGGGTCACTGAAAGGTCACCCGACCCGCAGGCACAAGACCCTTTGTGCTTCACCACAGGGGGTTGGCTTAACCCCCACGTGGCTACAATCGCTCTGATTGGCTGTTAAAAGTGAAACAGCCAATCAGAGCAATCTGTAATATTTCACCAATGAAATTTGGTGAAATATTACAATCCAGCCATGGCCGATGCTGCAATAGCATCTGCCATGGCTGGAGACCGAGATCCGACCCCCCACACCGAGTCACGGCGGCGATTGGCTGCCGCCACTGCTAGATGGCGGCGATCGGTCACCGCCGTCACTAAATGCTCCCCTCCTCCTTGCCTCCGATGCCCTCACCTTCCGATCCCCCCCTTACCTTCCGACCCCCCCTACTCACCTCTCCCGGTCCTCCGATGTCACTGGATCCGTCCCGGCATCCGTCCGGGATGTTTCATGGGCGCCGCCATGTTGCATGCGCAGTGTGCCCTCCAGAGTCCAGAAATTTATTTTGATCACTGTGATAAATTCTCACAGTGATTAAAATAAAAAAAAGTAAATAAACGCCCCATTTTTCACCCCCATAGGTAGGGACAAATAAAATAAAAAAAATATATATATATATTTTTTATCTTTTTATTAGGGTTAGGGTTACGATTATAAGGCTGTGTTCATATTGCGTTATGGCAGTCCGTTAGACGGACTGCGTTACACCGTGGTATAACGCGGTGTAACGCAGTCCGTTAACGCTGCCATTCACCCCCATTTGCGGGCACATCGCGACGCATGCCGTAAAGCGGCATGCGTTCGCGACGTTCCGTCATTCAGTGACGGAGCCTCGGACGCGGCCTGCAGCGCCTGGGCTCCGTCACCGCTAGCGCAGATGAATCATCTGTTGATTCATCTGCGCTAGCGGGTATAGCATAATGCGATCGCGTAATGCTATACCGTTACCCGCCCGTCAACACTATGTGTTGAATGGGCTGGTAAAACGCAATATGAACCCAGCCTTAGGGTTAGAACTAGGGTTAGGGTTAGAACTAGGGTTAGCATTAGGGTTAGAATTAGGGTTAGGGTTAGAATTTTCACTGTTTAGGCACACAGGGGCTCTCCAAACGCGTCATGGTGTCGGCTAACGATTGGTGCTAATTTTCCATTCAAAAAGTCAAATGGCGCTCCTTCCCTTCTGAGCCCTACCGTGCGCCCAAACAGTGGTTTATGACCACATATGAGGTATCTGTGTACTCAGGAGAAATTGCCCAACAAATTTTAGGAGCCATTTTATCCTGTTGCTTATGTTAAAATGAAAAAACTGAGGCTAAAAGAAAATTTTTGTCAAAAAAAAGTACTTTCTTTTTTTTACGGATCAATTTGTGAAGCACCTGGGGGTTCAAAGTGCTCACTATGAATCTAGATAAGTTCCTTGGGGGGGTCTACAGTCATGGCCAAAAGTTTTGAGAATATCCAAAAAAAGGCTGCACTCAAGCATACTAAAGCATGACAACATAGAATACATGAAATTTTGAATAGCAATATGGCTTTGGAATATAAGGAAAAATTTGAGACGCTTAGTATAAACATTTGGCCAAACATTTTAAAGCCCAACAACCATCGTCAAGGTGGTCTCAATTCTGTTGATCCCTAACCTAATGTGAACATACCTCTATTAGGCTGATATCTGAATTTCTGGGTGAATATGCACCTCTGTCAGTAATGCCTGCATTTATGGTAAAGTAGGAGCTGGTGTAATTAAAATCACCACCTGGTGGGGCGAGTGCTCGTCAGCAAGCTAACATTCAAAGACAAAAACCTGACTGGCACTTCCAGACTAATGTGAACTAGTGCAACCAAGGAGCTACCCTCATGTAAAACATCCAAAAAAAGCTGCACTCAAGCATACTAAAGCATGACAACATAGAATACATGAAATTTGATAGCAATATGGCTTTGGAATATAAGGAAAATTTGAGACGCTTAGTATAAACATTTGGCCAAACATTTTAAGCCCAACACACGTCAAGGTGTCCAATTCTGTTGAGTCCCTAACCTAAGTGAACATACCTATTAGGCTGATATCTGAATTTCTGGTAATATGCACCTCTGTCAGTAATGCTGCATTTATGGTAAGTAGGGAGCTGGTGTAATTAAAATCACCACCTGGTGGGGCGGAGTGCTCGGTCAGCAAGCTAACATTCAAAAGACAAAAAACCTGACTGGCACTTCCAGACTAATGTGAACTAGGTGCAAACCAAAGGGAGCTACCCTCATGTAAAACATCCAAAAAAAAAACATCCAAAAAAAGGCTGCACTCAAGCATACTAAAGCATGACAACATAGAATACATGAAATTTTGAATAGCAATATGGCTTTGGAATATAAGGAAAAATTTGAGACGCTTAGTATAAACATTTGGCCATGGTCATGTTTTACATGAGGGTAGCTCCCTTTGGTTTGCACCTAGTTCACATTAGTCTGGAAGTGCCAGTCAGGTTTTTTGTCTTTTGAATGTTAGCTTGCTGACCGAGCACTCCGCCCCCACCAGGTGGTGATTTTAATTACAC
The DNA here is from genome assembly GCA_033576555.1 of Oophaga sylvatica. Classification (NCBI taxonomy): domain Eukaryota; kingdom Metazoa; phylum Chordata; class Amphibia; order Anura; family Dendrobatidae; genus Oophaga; species Oophaga sylvatica. Next base: position 22,846 of record JARQOD010000536.1, on the reverse strand, counting down.
CAGCTCCCTACTTTACCCATATATGCAGGCATTACTGACAGAGGTGCATATTCACCCAGAAATTCAGATATCAGCCTAATAGAGGTATGTTCACATTAGGTTAGGGACTCAACAGAATTGAGACCACCTTGACGATGGTTGTTGGGCTTTAAAATGTTTGGCCAAATGTTTATACTAAGCGTCTCAAATTTTTCCTTATATTCCAAAGCCATATTGCTATTCAAAATTTCATGTATTCTATGTTGTCATGCTTTAGTATGCTTGAGTGCAGCCTTTTTTTGGATGTTTTACATGAGGGTAGCTCCCTTTGGTTTGCACCTAGTTCACATTAGTCTGGAAGTGCCAGTCAGGTTTTTTGTCTTTTGAATGTTAGCTTGCTGACCGAGCACTCCGCCCCCACCAGGTGGTGATTTTAATTACACCAGCTCCCTACTTTACCCATAAATGCAGGCATTACTGACAGAGGTGCATATTCACCCAGAAATTCAGATATCAGCCTAATAGAGGTATGTTCACATTAGGTTAGGGACTCAACAGAATTGAGACCACCTTGACGATGGTTGTTGGGCTTTAAAATGTTTGGCCAAATGTTTATACTAAGCGTCTCAAATTTTTCCTTATATTCCAAAGCCATATTGCTATTCAAAATTTCATGTATTCTATGTTGTCATGCTTTAGTATGCTTGAGTGCAGCCTTTTTTTGATGTTTTACATGAGGGTAGCTCCCTTTGGTTTGCACCTAGTTCACATTAGTCTGGAAGTGCCAGTCAGGTTTTTTGTCTTTTGAATGTTAGCTTGCTGACCGAGCACTCCGCCCCCACCAGGTGGTGATTTTAATTACACCAGCTCCCTACTTTACCCATAAATGCAGGCATTACTGACAGAGGTGCATATTCACCCAGAAATTCAGATATCAGCCTAATAGAGGTATGTTCACATTAGGTTAGGGACTCAACAGAATTGAGACCACCTTGACGATGGTTGTTGGGCTTTAAAATGTTTGGCCAAATGTTTATACTAAGCGTCTCAAATTTTTCCTTATATTCCAAAGCCATATTGCTATTCAAAATTTCATGTATTCTATGTTGTCATGCTTTAGTATGCTTGAGTGCAGCCTTTTTTTGGATGTTTTACATGAGGGTAGCTCCCTTTGGTTTGCACCTAGTTCACATTAGTCTGGAAGTGCCAGTCAGGTTTTTTGTCTTTTGAATGTTAGCTTGCTGACCGAGCACTCCGCCCCCACCAGGTGGTGATTTTAATTACACCAGCTCCCTACTTTACCCATAAATGCAGGCATTACTGACAGAGGTGCATATTCACCCAGAAATTCAGATATCAGCCTAATAGAGGTATGTTCACATTAGGTTAGGGACTCAACAGAATTGAGACCACCTTGACGATGGTTGTTGGGCTTTAAAATGTTTGGCCAAATGTTTATACTAAGCGTCTCAAATTTTTCCTTATATTCCAAAGCCATATTGCTATTCAAAATTTCATGTATTCTATGTTGTCATGCTTTAGTATGCTTGAGTGCAGCCTTTTTTTTGGATGTTTTACATGAGGGTAGCTCCCTTTGGTTTGCACCTAGTTCACATTAGTCTGGAAGTGCCAGTCAGGTTTTTTGTCTTTTAAAAGTTTTGAGAATGACACAAATATTATATTTTCACATGATCTGCTGCCCTCTGGATTTTATGTGTGTGTTTGACAGATGTTTTTATCACAGACAGAAATATAATTGCAAACATATGAGTAACAAAAGCTAATATTGACAGTTAGAATGAGTTAATACAGCAAGTCAATATTTGCAGTGTTGACCCTTCTTCTTCAGGACCTCTGCAATTCTCCCTAGCATGCTCTCAATCAACTTCTGGACCAAATCCTGACTGATAGCAGTCCATTCTTGCAGAATCAATGCTTTCATTTTGTCAGAATTTTTAGGTTTTTGTTTGTCCACCCGTCTCTTGATGATTGACCACAAGTTCTCAATGGGATTAAGATCTGGGGAGTTTCCAGGCCATGGACCCAAAATCTCTATGTTTTGTTCCCTGAGCCATTTATTTTTGATCGCCAAACTGCTCTTGGAGGGTTGGGAGAAGTTGCTCTTGGAGGACATTCTGGTACCATTCTTTATTCATGGCTGTGTTTTTAGGCAAGACTGTGAGAGAGCCGATTCCCTTGGCTGAGGAGCAACCCCACACATGAATGGTTTCAGGATGCTTAACAGTTGGCATGAGACAAGACTGGTGGTAGCGCTCACCTTGTCTTCTCCGAATGAGGCGTTTTCCTGATGTCCCAAACAATCGAAAAGGGGATTCATCAGAGAAAATAACTTTACCCCAGTCCTCAGCAGTCCACTGCCTGTACCTTTTGCAGAATATCAGTCTGTCCATGATGTTTTTTCTGGAGAGAAGTGGCTTCTTTGCTGCCCTCCTTGAGACCAGGCCTTGCTCCAAGAGTCTCCGCCTCACAGTGCGTGCAGATGCACTCACACCTGCCTGCTGCCATTCCGGAGCAAGCTCTGCACTGCTGGTAGCCCGATCCCACAGCTGAAACACTTTTAAGAGACGGTCCTGGCGCTTGCTGGTCTTTCTTGGGCGCCCTGGAGCCTTTTGGCAACAATGGAACCTCTCTCCTTGAAGTTCTTGATGATGCGATAGATTGTTGACTGAGGTGCAATCTTTCTAGCTGCGATACTCTTCCCTGTTAGGCCATTTTTGTGCATTGCAATGATGACTGCACGTGTTTCTTTAGAGATAACCATGGTTAACAGAAGAGAAACAATGATGCCAAGCACCAGCCTCCTTTTAAAGTGTCCAGTGGTGTCATTCTTACTTAATCATGACAGATTGATCTCCAGCCATGTCCTCATCAACACCCACACCTGTGTTAATGGAGCAATCACTGAAAAGAGGTTAGTTGGTCCTTTTAAGGCAGGGCTGCAATGATGTTGAAATGTGTTTTGGGGATAAAGTTAATTTTCTAGCCAAATATTGACTTTGCAAGTAATTGCTGTTAAGCTGATCACTCTTTATAACATTCTGGAGTATATGCAAATTGCCATTAGAAAAAGTGAAGCAGTAGACTTTGTAAAAATTAATATTTATGTCATTCTCAAAACTTTTGGCCATGACTGTAGTTTACAAAATGGGGTCACTTGTGGGGGAGCTCCAATGTTTGAGCACACAGGGACTCTCCAAATGCGACATGGCAATCGCTAAATATTCCAGCATATTTTCCATTCAAAAAGTCAAATGGCACTCCTTCCCTTCTGAGCCCTGCTGTGCGCCCAAACAGTGGTTTATGACCACATATGAGGTATCTGTGTACTCAGGAGAAATTGCCCAACAAATTTTAGGATCCATTATATCCTGTTGCCCATACAAAAATGAAAAAATTGATGCTAAAATAAAATTTTTGTTGGAAAAATTAAAATGTCCATTTTTTCCTTCCACGTTGCTTTAGTTCCTGTAAGCACTTGAAGGGTTAATAATCTTCTTGAATGTAGTTTTAAGTAGCTTGAGGGGTGCAGTTTTTATAATGGTGTCACTTTTGGGTATTTTCTACCATATAGACCCCTCAAAGTGACTTCAAATGTGAGGTTGTCTGTAAAAAAAAATGGTTTTGTAAATTTTGCTGTAAAAATGAGAAAACGCTGTTCTACTTTTAACCCTTATAACTTCCTAACAAAAACAAATTTTGGCTTAAAAATTGTGCTGATGTAAAGTAGACATCTGGGAAATGTTATTTATTAACTATTTTGTGTCACATAACTCTCTGGTTTAACAGAATAAAAATTCAAAATTTGAAAATTGCGAAATTTTCAAAATTTTCGCCAAATTTCCAGTTTTTTCACAAATAAACGCAAAAATTATCAACCTAAATTTACCACTATCATGAAGCCCGATATGTCACGAAAAAACTATCTCAGAATCGCTAGGATCCGTTGAAGCGTTCCTGAGTTATTACCTCATAAAGGGACACTGGTCAGAATTGCAAAAAATGGCAAGGTCATGAAGGGGTTAAAAAGGCGACCTTTAGGAAATTTACCACCAGGCACTAACTCAATAGCGCAGTCATAGCTCCTGTGAGGAGGTAAGGATGCAGACTTACTCTCACTAAACACATCCGAAAAATCAGTCAGTCAGGGACATCCTGAGACTGGGAAGAGGCAGAAAAACAGGAGTGTCAGTATTAACACATTGGCAGCCCCAACTGGTCACAGACACAGATTTCCAATCCAAAACAGGATTATGAGTCTGTAACCAAGGGAAACCCAGTACAATAATGTCATGCAGATTATGCAACACCAGAAATTTGCAACTCTCCTGATGATCTGGTTCAACCCTCATTATCACCTGAGTAGAAAACTGGGGTTTATTCTCCGCCAAAGGGGTAGAATCAATGCCCAGCAAAGGAATAGACTTCCGCAGGGGTATCATGGGAAACCCACAACGTTTGGCAAAGTCAAAATCCATCAGGTTAATAGCTGCTCCTGAATCAACAAAAGCCTGAGCCGAAAATGTGGACAGTGAGCAAATCAGGGTAACAGTCAACAGAAATTTTGTCTGAACACTACCCAAGACAATTGAGCGCGCAAAACGTCTTCCCCGCTTAGGGCAGATGGAAATAGCATGGGAAGCGTCACCACAGTACAAACATAACCCATTGCGCTTTCGAAACTCATGACGCTGAGCCCCAGAAGTCACTCCATCACACTGCATGGGCTCAGGAGCTGGCTCAAAGGGCCACACTATCTCACGCATATCTCTGCGCTTACGCAAACGTCTGTCAATTTGAATAGCCAAAGACATAGAATCATTTAGACCAGAGGGAACAGGGAATCCCACCATAATGTCCTTTATATTTTCTGACAGACCCTTCCGAAAAAGGGCTGCCAAAGCATCATCATTCCATTTGGTCAGGACTGCCCACTTTCGAAATTTCTGACAGTACAGCTCAGCGTCTTCACGACCCTGATTTAATGCAAACAAGGTATTTTCAGCTTGATCAGTGACATTAAGTTCATCGTACAATAACCCCAGAGCCTGAAAAAATACATCAACATTATTCAAAACAGGATCCCCAGGTGTCAGGGAAAAAGCCCAATCCTGAGGGTCGCCACGCAGCAGAGAGATGACAATTTGAACCTGCTGTGCTGCGTTCCCTGAGGACTTAGGCGTTAAGGCAAAAAACAACTTACAGTTATTTTTGAAATTCAGAAATTTAGACCGATCCCCCAAAAATAAATCTGGTATGGGGATCCTAGGTTCCACAACCAGCAACCTAGCAAGATAGGTAGCAATACTCTGAACCTCAGTGGCAAGCTGCTCCACACGGCCAGACAACTGTGCAAACTCCATTGAGGAAAAAAAAATTCCTCCTCAGCACCCAGAGAAAAAGGGAAAAAATGCAACAAACAGAAAAAAAAAAATTCTGACAACTCCCTTTTTTCTTTTTCCTTTTTACTATTTTTCCCTTCTGTGAGTACCATATAATTTTCAGTTAGGCCGGTAATACTGTTATGTATCGGTAGCTGAGGAGAAATTGCAAAAATAGCCAAAATAGCAATACACCAGAGAGGCTGGAAACTATTGGATTGCAGAACCCTAAACTAACCGTGTCATGGAAATATACATGTCTTCCATATATATTCAAAGTATATTCACATATATGTATTCACAGTTCACAGTTAGATAGATCTCACTTGCTAAAAAAACCTTGTGCTCACATATTTCTAGGCGAGATATAATCAGTCGTTTTAAAGAAATCTGGCCTTCATAAGACCTTCGTAAAGGAACAAATGCATGAAGTACAAAATGTCCTATTAGATATCTGTTGTTTACATTATAGTTATGCAAGGCAACTAGGTCACAAGAATATAAACAATAATTCTGCAACTTCAGCTCTTTTAATCATGATTATCATAATTATCATATTTACACTAGAACAGCCAATAATCTAGCAGCTTTTAATTGTATGTTAATTGACTAACCAGCCCCTTTTTGTAAACGTATAAAACCTTGAATGAATAATAAATGTATGTCTTTGACGAACTGTTATACTGACACTTTCGTGTGGACAGTCCTCATTTCGTTCTGAGCGCTCAAAAAGACATTATATAGAGATTTGGACATGGCAAGCAGCAAACACAGGATATTTTTATCCTAATTAAATTTCCATATCAGTTGGCGCCTGCACGCGGGGCATTGGACGAAACGCACGAGGACTCGGCCGACCGAGAGATGGGGGTGTTGGCCCTGGCCTTGGCACACGGGACGGAGACTGCAGCTCCATCAGTAAGGTAAGAAAACTTTGTCATCTTACCTGAATGTTCCCTGTGCCTAGTCCTAGCCTACACTTCCAGCCGGTCAGACGTGGTCATCACCGCATTCCCAGGTTGTGTAAAAAGTCCATACCCTTATCCAAAAGCCCTGGGATATAAGCCGAGTTGGTTGCTGCTGTGCTGTATATGTTTCATGTTTTATGTGAACCGGGAGAAAGTTGGAACGGTGACTGTGTTTTTGCTTGCTAATTTCTGGGGGCTGTATAGCAAAAGACAATTGCTGCATAAGTTCCCGCAGTAAACTTTCACGTACCGGGAGGCCATCCCAGTCAAATCAGACGTGGAGGGCGGGAGCTTTGTTTTGGATAAGTCCACGCAGATATTCTTCACATATTGGAGGGAAGTATCCCAAAAAATCCAGTTGTGGAAGCGAGGGCTTTGTTCGGTTAAGTTTCTGCAGTAAACTTTCACGCACTGGGAGGCCATCCCAGTCAAATCAGACGTGAAGGGCAGAAGCTTTGTTTGGATAAGTTCTCACAATAATTGTCCACGCACCGGGAGGCCATCCCAGTCAAATCAGACGTGGATAGTGAAAATTTTGATGAAGGCTATTGCAGATTACTGTGACCGGCGCACCAGCCAGGGCGTACGATACAGAGCGATAGAACCTTGAGCTTCACCGCGCTCAGTGCAATTGGTGAGTTATCAGTTACCAGAGCAGCTTGTATGTGTCACAGATCATCAAAAGAGGGATTCGTATTCTCCCGGGTGTCTGTCTCATTGTCTGTATCAGGTACTGTCGCTTTAAATCACATCTCTGTGAGCTCTGTCAGTAACTCATTCAGAGCAGTGTGCTGGCTGCAGCAGCGAGAAAAACCCCTTTGACCCCCCCTCCTCTGCTAATCACGTTATCAGGCATTGTTTCTTGGCTTTGATTTTTATTTTTTTAAGCTAGTTTTTTGGCTACAGGTTTTAACGTGAGAATTATCAGGCATTCAGACTGAACTATATTCATTTTTTGCTATTCTGAGGAATAATAATTTTTTTTTTTTTTTTGTTACGTGATTTCAGTGCCTATAGAGACAGCAAGCAGAGATATAAGGAAGGGAGGGGGGAAGCAGCCAGCTGACATTCCAGAGATTTTTAATTAGCTGTTTTAGTAACAAGGGTTGTTTTTCAGAGTTTTATGATTAATACGGTTTTTCTTTTCTCCCCTTTTTGGTGAATTTATTTTTTTTATGTTTACTTTTTCTAGAGTTTTTTACTAAATCTAACTTTTTGTTTTTTAAAACAAAAAAAAAATTTTTCTTTTAAGTACATTTTTAAATGATTTTGGAGAGATTTTTTTTTTTTCTCTAAGCAATTTATTTTAGAGCTTTATTTCTCCAGCCATTTTTTTTTCTACAAGCTTGCCTTAGAACAAGGTCACATAGATAAGGAGAATTACAGGCTGTGGGAGAGAGCAGACACAAACTACGCAGTGGTCTGAGCAGCCCCTCCCGTCGGGCATTCGGCGAGGAAATTTTTTTTTTTTTTTGTGAATAAGTTTCAAAAGGTGTTAAATTATCTGTGAGAAAAAGATCACTGACATGTCACAAGAGCAGAATTCAGAGTCACACACATCACATGTCCATCATGTGGAGACACGGGACAGGTGTAGGTTGCTCTCATTGAGTAAGGAGCCTTGTACAGGGAAAAACGCTCCCCGCCTCTCTCCACAGGGAGAAGGCATTTTTGTTTCAACCATCCCCTCTCAAGAGTCACAGGGGGGACACCCTCTTCTTCTTCTTCTCTCAGTCCCTTTCTCTTTCTTCTTCAGACTTTTCTCCTCTTTCCTCGCTGCCATCCCTCTCATTCCTTCTTTTCCCTCCATCACATCTCTAACACATCCATTTTCTTCATCTTCCTCTTCTTCTATCTCTTCCTCTCCAACTCTCAAATCTTGTTCTTCATCTTCTTCTACTTCTCCCCCTCCATCTTTCTTCTCTCTCTCCTCTATCTTTCTCTCTCTTCCCCCTTTCACTCTTCTCTCCCTCCCCTCATCTTTCTCTCGCTCCTCCCTCACACCTCCCTTCTCTTCCTCTTTTTTCTACTTCGTCATCAACTGGGTCAACGCCCAATCCAAGCAATGTGGTGTCCCTGTATTCAGTGTCTCCAGCACAGGGCACCTTGTCTATCCCAAGCACAGTACAAACATTGCCAGTCATTATATCAGGAGAAGAAAGTACAGATCTCCCTACACAAAACGCTACATGTAGCCCCCAGACACAACAGTCCACTGCTAGGGCTTCACAGGGGAGTGGTATAGCTACAGGGCTGCTAGCATGGAACCATGACACTGATCCACCGCAGCCTCAGCAAGGAAGTGGGAAATCCCCATGCAGCAAGACAACTTTAAAGCCCAAATCTCACCCAGTGTATGCACCAAGTACACCATGTCACTTCTTATCTGATGAAGATGAAGATGCAACGTCACACATGCTGCCCAATACTAGGGAAGAAAACACACAAGCACCAATAGAGCAGGGACAGGTAGAGGCACCATCCTATGAGCCCTTCATCCCAAGCCAGGTGATCAGTATGCTGCCAGACCCAGGGATACACCCCATGCCATTTTGCCAAAAAATGCAGCAGATCCAGCGAACGTATGCAGCAGCCTGGACTGATCTCTGGACCGTAATGGAAATAAAAGCAGGTGATGCATTCTGGCCAATTATGAGAGAACACTTCAAGCTTCCAACAGAGTTAGATGCGTATGCCTGGGAGACAGGACCAAAGCTAATTGAGCAACTCAGAGAATGGGCCAAAAGCAGACTGACAGGACAAACTCTCAGCCTACATGTCACGAGTCAAGACAAGACAGAGTCTGTGGAGAAGTTCCATGACAGATTAATGCAAGTGTTTCAAGATTTGGGCCTCATTACCCATGATCAGACACACAGACGGATGTTGGCACAGGCTTTTGTGCATGGACTGAGAGAACCAATCAGGAAACCACTGGTAGCAGCCAGGCCTGAGTACACGTCAATAGCAATGGACACCCTTCTCACAGTCGCAAAAGGGATAGAATCCCAGCCAGGAGTGCGCAAAACAGCTCCCCTGATGGTGGTCTCAGAGCCAGATGGCCAACCACGTTTTAAAGACAGAAGAAATGTCAAGTGTTACAAATGTGGCAAGCTTGGCCATTACCGGAACCGCTGCAGAGAACCCCTACGACCCACCACTTTGTCTAGAGAAGCAAGCCAAGGAAGAAACACAGAAAGCAGTGAAGAACCCCGTCCATAGGACAAGAGCACACCAAGTCCACAAGGAACCCCACCAGTGGGACCAATATCCTGAGAGTGGATGGCGTAGTCATATCTTTTCTTGTGGAACTCCGCAACCTCACCTACCTATCAGAATCTTCTGCTTCCTGCATGGGAATTGATGGTCAAGTCAGATATTTCCAGATTATGAAGCCCCTGAGCGTGTGGACTCAGCCAGAACACTCCATCATGTCCCAGTTTGTTGTGTAAAAAACCTGCACCCTCAACCTATTGGGAGTGGACCTACTGCAGAAGCTGAAAGCGACCAGAGTGTTCCAGGAAGATGGGACCATGACACTTTCTTCACCACTGACCCAAGAAGAAACAGGAACCTCAAACAACCACACTGCAGACCTATCACAGGAGGTGCTGGACATAGTACCAGAAAAGTCACTCCATCACCCAGAGTCAAGATGTCTCTGACCAACTGAAGGTCTAAGTGAACTCGCCTAAGAAGATGGCCTGAGAACTTTGACATTGGCCAGGATATTCAACTCAAGAAGGACTCTACTCGCTTCATGGAATGGCAACACCTCATCCAGCTCTAACGCCAGAGGTTCATCTTTTGCAAGCACCAGGAGGTGCCCCCTGCAATCAACCAGTTCACCCAGGCCCTAGACCGGCAAAAGGCCACTCAACTCTTCAAACTTGTGCACAAATACTGACCTGAGACCGAGCTGGAGAAAAAGAAACTACTGATGGCCCGTGCTGAGAAAAAAGCAGCCGTTTAAGGAGACGTCCCAACAAGAAGACCCCCTGTGACCAGAACAGGTGCTAACACAGTAACTGTCTTGGTGGAGAACAAGAAAGCCAGCTGGTCGTCATCTCTCATGATGTGGATCCTAGTAGACGGCTTGTTTTCCCGCCAGCTCTGCACCAGCAGATGGGAGTCCCCTGCTGCATACTGAAGGACAAGGCCAAACTGGGCTGCCTCGCCCATGGGAATCAATCCCAGCTTTCCACAGTGAAGAAAAAGACTGTAAACCCCACTGAGTTCAGAATGGTGCAAGGCCTGGAGGCCGCGAAAGAGGCTACGGTATTTGAAACCCCAACAGTGCTGAACCATCACACTCTGCTCTCAAGAGTCCCAGTCACCGCAACGGTATTCACGGTGATCAACCTGGCCAGTACCTTCTTCAGTGTTTCCCCTCCACCTGGAGGCCTGCTTTCACGCACCAGTGCAGTGCATATGGACAATGTTGCCTCAAGGTGCTCAAAACAAGCCCTTCAAGTTTCACCAAGACAATGTCCTCCATCTTCGTCAACTGGATTGCAGAATATGCAAGAGTCACTCTTCTACAACATGTGGATGACTTTCTCTTTTGTGTGGTTGACATCGACACCTGCACAGCCTATTCCTTATCTCTCCTACTCTACCTGGAAGAACAGCAACGCAAGGTCTGGAAGAACAAAGTCCAGTGATGCCAGAAGCAAGTTACATCCCTGGGACACTGTATTGCCCACAAGACGAAACACATGTCAAAAGACTGGAAGACCACTGTGGAGAAGATGGCTCCCCCAACAACTCCAAGAATGCTGCAGGCCTTCCCTGGTCTAGTGTCATATTGCAGAACCTGGATCCCTGATGCCTCAGACCTAATGCAGCCTCTGTGCGCTTGCATCAACGCAACCCCGCTCCTTCTATCAGACGCAGCCTTCAACCCATTCAGGAGATTGGAAGAACTCCACAGTCTCAGCGCCAATACCAGGCCTACCTGACTATGAAAAGTCTTTCCGTCTACCTGATGGAAGAAAGAAGGTCATGCTATTGGAGTCCTGGCACGGATTCACGGGGGAAAACAGAGACTTTTAGGCTGCCTCTCAGCCCGCTTGGATCCAGTTGCAAGAAGAACACCCTCCTGCCTGATGGCAGTATCTGCAGCACACACCCTCCTGGACAAGGTTGCTGACATCACTTTTGGACAGCCACTGGAAACTCTCACTCCACATGACATCTTGGCAATCTTCAATCAAGCTCAACCAACAGTAATCTCTCCACCGCCAGGCATCTTTGTGGCGCCTCTATTGCCTTTGTCTCATAATGTCACCGTCTCCAGACCTACAGTCCTCAGCCCGGCCACTCTACTCTTACTCCCAAGGGGGGATACTTGGATGGCTCCAGAAGAAGTTTCAACACAGGAAGTGCAGTGACCAGCAATCAAGAAATCCTGTGGTCCAGAAGTCTGTCACCTAGCCTGTCAGCCCAGGAAGCAGAATTGATAGCGCTGACGAAGGCCTGCCAGATGGCAGAAGGCAAGACTGCAAACATCTACACGGACTACAGGTACTCGCATGGCATAGCACACGACTTTGGACCCATCTGGGCTACAAGGGACTTCATCACAGCAAACGGGACAACCGTGAAGCATCATGGAGCCTTCAGGGACCTACTGGGTATACTCCAACTTCCAAAATGGTGGCAATTTGAAAAATCAAAGTGCATGGAAAACTGAAAACAGAAGAGGCATGAGGCAATAACATGGCGGACATGGCAGCCAAAGAAGCAGCCAAAGGAAGACAACATGGAGAAGTGGGAGAGGTCGTAGAGCCGGACGGCTACTACATGACGACTGAAGACAAGAAACCTGACAAAAAGACGTCCTGGGATCTGCTCAAGAAGTTACAAGACCAAGCTCCAAAAGGAAAAGAGCTGAATGCGAAAAAAGCAACACGTGAAGAAGGAAGGCTATCAATAATAGACTTCAAACTCTGCCTACCACAAAGTATGCACCCTATGGTGGTCCAATGGGTACATGGACCCACATCCACATATCAAAGACACAGATGAATGATCTGATTGGTGCTTACTGTTTCGCTTCAGGGATCTCCACCCTAACAGCCAAATTCACCAGCAGCTGTCTGACCTGCGGCAAATGCAAGCCTGGACGTATGGAAGAAAGACCCCCTCACCTCATCTGGAAAGACCACTCTACCAGCTTCAAAGGATCCAGATAGACCACATCCAGATATCGCCAAGTGAAGGATTCAAATACGCCATTGTGGTCAAAAGAAGAATTTTCAAGATGAACAGAAGCCTTCCAAGTCAGCAAAGACTACTGCAACGAAGCTACTTTCGGAAAATAGTGTGCAGATACGGGGTTCCAGAAATGATAGAAAGTGATCAGGGACTCGCATTCACAGCAAATCTGACACACAAGACCCGATTAGCAGTAGGGTCAGATTTAGGCCTACACACTCCTTACCACCCCCAGAGCAGCAGGAAGGTAGAAAAAACTGAATGAAACACTTAAGAATAGAATGCTGAAAAAATTGCCCAAGAGACACGCAAACCATGGCATGACACACTCCTAATTGCACTGTTTAGCGTAAGGCACACTCCCAGAGACCCAGAAAAAGCTGTTTCGTGCCTGCATCTTCTGCTAACAGATAAGACATTTTCTTCTTTTAGTTTTTTGGTGCCTGCATTTTGTCCTGCACTTCTGTGGGGTCTGCCGGGTCCCCTTCGGGGGCTTATGCTCCTCTCAGTTTAGTTCAGCCACTGTTTGTTCATTTGCCTTTTCCAGTTTTTTCAGTGGTTGCTGTTTAGTTTTTGTTACACCAGAGAACTAATTTAGGTGGTAGAGGTCGTGTGATCTCAGGTGTTTTTGTAATTAGTAGAGTTGGTATTTTTCAGGGTTTTTTTTGGGGTTGCAGTAAGTGCCTTTCCTATCCTTTTCTATCTAGACAGATTGGGCCCCAGCGTTTGCTCATTCTATTTTCTGTCTGTGTCTGTATTTCCTCTTGTCTAACCGCCATTACATGTTTGGGGGCTTCCTATGTTCTTTGGGGATCTGCTCCGGGGCAGATAGCTTTCCTTTTTCTATCTTTAGGTGTAGTTAGCTTCTCAGGCTGTGACGAGGCGTCTAGGACCAACGTAGGAACGCTCCACGGCTGCCTTTAGTTGTGGTGGTTAGTCAGGGTACTGCAATCCCATAGATTCCAACCTCTCTGGTGTATTACTTTTTTTGCCTGCTCTCCTCAGCTACCAAATCATAACACTTATGTAATTGAATTGGTCAAAAACTAATGTCCATTCTCGAGTTTTTCTCCTCACTGCCAGATTTGATGATCCTGTCCAAGAGCCCCAGATGACATCAACCTCTGTGTAACTAGAGGGAAAGCCTGTTTGAATCCACGTATCGCATTGCAAGGAAGCTCCCATACCAGGAGAGACACCTAAGCCATGAAGGATGTCGTGGATGCTCTGACTGACCAGACAGATGACCAGATGACCTACCTGATGAGTTCAAGGCCAGAGACCAAGTTAAAGCAGGATTTGAGTCACTATTGCCACTAGTAACTATAAACAAAAATGTTGATTGGATAAATTACATCTATTATAACCAGCAGAGATTTGTTAACTTCACCATAGATGCTGTAAAAGGTTTGGCAGCACAGTTAGGCCCCACTTCCATTATGGCATTCCAGAATAGAATGGCTTTGGATATGATTCTAGCTGAGAAAGGAGGTGTTTACAAAATGATCAAAGACACCTGTTGCACCTACATCCCAGACAACACTGGCCCAAATGGTAAAGTCACAATGGCAATACAGAAACTTAATGAGTTATCAGAGGAACTGAAACAGAACTCAGGTGTCACTGACCCATGGGATCGATACTTTGGGTGGATGAGTGGGTGGCAGAAAATGTTGGCACAGGTTGGGACAGCCATTATGGGGTTCTCATTTTTGCATTAATTACTGGTTGCTGTGTTATTCCTTGTATCCGCAGGATAATGGAAAAAACTGTTCAGGAGACAACCAATTTGATGCCACTCACCATCTTGGACCTCGCACCAGTCCGGATGGAACTGCCTGGCTTGACCAGATCTCCGAACTACCTCCAGACTGAGAATACACATCCTTGATGAAACATCATATCAACTATGAGATTATGATTGCAAACACATAAACCCCCGACAGGGACAGTCCTCCTGACCGCCCATTTGCGAAAAGTCTGTATTCGGTGGGGGAGGCATGTACTAGGGGTGTCTCAACTCACCGGCAGCACAAAAGAGTTGCAGCGCTTTGGGCCAGGAGCAGGTTTTTAGGGCAAGTGGTATCTAAGGGGGGACTGTCATGGAAATATATATGTCTTCCATATATATTCAAAGTATATTCACATATATGTATTCACAGTTCACAGTTAGATAGATCTCACTTGCTAAAAAAACCTTGTGCTCACATATTTCTAGGCCAGATATAATCAGTCGTTTTAAAGAAATCTGGCCTTCATAAGACCTTCGTAAAGGAACAAATGCATGAAGTACAAAATTTCCTATTAGATATCTGTTGTTTACATTATAGTTATGCAAGGCAACTAGGTCACAAGAATATAAACAATAATTCTGCAACTTCAGCTCTTTTAATCATGATTATCATAATTATCATATTTACACTAGAACAGCCAATAATCTAGCAGCTTTTAATTGTATGTTAATTGACTAACCAGCCCCTTTTTGTAAACGTATAAAACCTTGAATGAATAATAAATGTATGTCTTTGACGAACTGTTATACTGACACTTTCGTGTGGACAGTCCTCATTTCGTTCTGAGCGCTCAAAAAGACATTATATAGAGATTTGGACATGGCAAGCAGCAAACACAGGATATTTTTATCCTAATTAAATTTCCATATCAACCGCAACACTAAAAGTAGCTATGGAGCGTACCTACAGTGATCCTAGACGCCTCGTCACAGCCGGAGAGATAGCTACACCTAAAGGCAGAAAGATGAAAGCTATCTGCCCCATAGCAGAACCCCCAAAGAAATAGGAAGCCCCCAAACATTTAATGGTGGTTAGACAAGAAGAAAATACGGACACAGACAGAAAATAGAATGAGCAAACGCTGGGCCCAATCTGTCTAGATAGAAAAGTATAGGAAAGAATTTTGACTGCAACCCAAAAAAACCCTGACAAAAATACCAACACTTCTGATTAACAAAAAACCTGAGATCACACGATCTCTACCACCTAAATCAATCTCTGCTGTAACACACAGCAAATCAGCAAATAAAAAGTGACTAAGGAACAGAGCAAATGTGCAAATACAAGCTGAGCACAATTGCAGCGCCAGGCCCCAAAAGGGGACCAGGCTGAAGTCCACTGCAAGGCAGAGAACCAGCATGGAAAATCCAACCAGAGGAAAAAAAAACAGCAAATCACTTATCTGAATCAAAGCAGGAATGCAAGCTGAGCTCCAAGCAAGACCTGGAAGAACAATTGATTACCGGCAAGGCTGAAGGGAGTCCAGGTCACTTATATCAGACCATTGAGAGCCAGCTGAAGGCCATTCACCAATTGGTTCATTACCCTCAGCAACCACCGGAGGGAGCCCCAGCTCAGAAGTCGCCTCCAGAGTATTCACAACATATTAGTCTTGTTTTCACAAAATCTAATGTAATGTCAGTTTCTGGTCTCGTCTCAAGGGCATTTATCAAGGCTGTATACAAATCTGGTAAACTGCACAACAATATAGCTGCTATATGACTTTCTTTAATGTCTTCACCAATAGATCTTAGCTGTGATATCACTTCCATCATTGAGAATATGTGCTTCTGCATGTCGTCATTTGCACTCAATCTCATACTGTAAAGCTTTCTTAACAAAAATAATTTGTGATTCAAGCTAGGTCTTTCATACAGTTTTCTTAATGCTTTCCACATTCCTTTCGCTGTTTCTTTATTTCTTATATGTATTAATTGAGCATCATCCACTAATAAGCTAATGGTGGCTCTCGCTTGTCTATGCTTTTTATCCCATGTCTGATTATCTTGATCTGGTCTTTCTGTAACAATTACTTCTCATAAATCATCCTTAGATAACAACATCTCTACTTTAAATTTCCATAACTGATAATTTTCACTATTCAGTTTAACTACTGTGAATTTCAGTTCTGTGTTATTCATCATCTTTATATAGACAAAAGGGTATGCCACACTAAACAATATCGCTAACGGGATCGCTAAAAAACGTCACTATTTAGCGATCCTGTTAGCGATGTTGTTCAGTGCGGCAGCTTCCAGCGACGAGCTTCCTGCTGTGATCTCGCTCGTCGCTGGAATCGTTCCGGACCCTATTTTCTCGTCGGCGCTCCCGCTGGGTAAGTATCTAATCGCTGTGTGGCACCTTTTCTTAGCGATTTAGCGGTACTTTTGTACCGCTAAAGTCGTTAAGAAGATCGCTAACGGCGATAGCGTCGTTAACTATATCGCTAAATGTGGCCGCATTTAGCGATATAGAAACAATCCCGCTAGCGATCGCATTAGTATGCGTCGTTATTGTGATCGCTAGCGGGATTGTTTAGTGTGGCAGTACCTTTACTTGTTTAGAGAGTTGTACTGAAGATATTCTCCTGTTTTTTCTTTTTTTTTTTTTCTTTCTTCTGATAGTTCCTGTATGTCCTGCTTGTGTTGAATTCTCTGTAATTATATCCAGCTCCTGGGGTCATGAATTCCTTTGTCACTCTGTATCTGGATTCACTTCCTTCTGTTTACAGAGCTTATCTGTGTACTCTGTTATCTTGGGTTATAAACCGCGATCCTTCTGCCTGGGCTTGTAGTGTCTGGGGTGTCTGGGTGACTGGGGTGACTGGGCCCATAACCTGTCGCAGAGTGCATCTTCTTATCGTCGGCACTGTACTTACGCAAGCTTCAGACAGCAAGATATCTTGAGTAAACAGTATTTACTTCATACTGGACAAACATGAGATACAATTCAGTGTTACACAGTCCGTGGAGAAAAACGAAACAGGAAGCAAAAGTAAAACAACCAACAACAACAACAAGAGAGTTTCCCTCCCCACATTACAGCAAGCATATAACATTACACACTATCGCCATCTGCTGTCTGGTTAGTATAAAGTCCTCCTTTTACTTATAATAAGTCCCAATCTGTTGCATATGCCAACAGAGCTGAAGACCAGTGCTTTGTCCGAATCTATCGCCCTGCGTCATGTTACATATAACATGTGACTGTTGCAGCCCAGGTAAACACAAGTAAATGTAGACACAGAATGATGGAAAACCCCTGGACTTGTAGCACTGGAGAGGCTGAAGAGGTGGAGGTAGCAACATACCTATACTTGGGACCAAATAATAGCTGTAGCAACTGTAGTGAACTCGCCATAACAGTGGGGACCAGGCTGCCAGGTAGGAAAGAAGAAATATTCTATTTGGGTGGCTGGCACAACAGAGGAAAGCCCGATGCTGAACAGCAAGGAGGTGAGTAAAGGGTACTGTCAGAGAAAGTGACTGGCACAATGGAGATGACTCATGCAGAAAGGCGGAGATTAGGCTCACCAGGTGAGGTGGATTCTCCAAGTCTTAGGTTTGGATGAGCAAATGAACCTCTGGCATTAATGGGGCAAGTAGGAAGGCATGTGGGAAGCAATGACTTGGCACACTCAGGAATCTCAGGTGCAGCAGGAAAAATGATGTGGAGTCTAGCAGGGATGGAAGCTAGTAAAAGCAAAGTATGCACAAAAGGCAACGCACGCCAAACATAGAAGTCTAGAGTCTCAATATCAAGACACGGTTGTGGGCCTTAAATAAACCTAGGGAGATGATGTCAGTGATCCAATCCTGGCAATTTGCAATACCCAACAAGGAGCACAACAGAAGGCAGCAGACCAAGGGGAAGAAAGTGGATCCTGGAATACTTAGGACAGATGTGTAAATGTGGACCTATTTCATTCAAAGTGGGCAGCCACCATAATAGAAAAGGTTCTGGTCTTGATAAGCATGAGGAAGGATGTATTGAGTGGGACCATTCAATTCAAAAGTTTTCTATTGGGCCCTTACTCCTGTAGTTAGGCCCATATTCGTATTTTTCACATTCACCATTTGATGATAGCCATGTCATGCTTGATGTTTCTCAGATCAATGAAGGAGGAGAGAGCAACCTGGGTTTTTTAAGATTATCTGTGTTCCCCAGGTTATGGCTCTCGAGCTAATCAAAAGCTTTAACTTCCAGCTGCAGCTAAACAGGACAAGCGCTATGGATATCTGGTGCACTGCATGGGTGCACCAGTAATAATAATAATCTTTATTTTTATATAGCGCTAACATATTCTGCAGCGCTTTACAGTTTGCACACATTATCGTCGCTGTCCCCGAAGGGGCTCACAATCTAGATTCCTTATCTGTATGTTTTTGGAATGTGGGAGGAAACCGGAGAACCCAGAGGAAACCCACGCAAACATACAAACTCCTTGCAGATGTTGTTCCTGGTGGGATTTGAACCTAGGACTCCAGTGCTGCAAGGCTGTAGTGCTATCCACTGAGCCACCATGCGGCACCAGTAGCTTACAATCTGCGGAGCAGCTAAGGCACTGTAAGGAGTAATCTATAGCTGTGACCCTGAAGGACATTTTTAGGTTGCACCGTGATGATATTTCTAGCAGGAACGCCATGGGCATCTGTGGTTTCCATATACTGTTTAGAGTTTTATGGTGCATACAAAGTGAATGTCTGCACGGCAGGGTATACAATTTACAGTCCTATGGTGCCAACCAACGCTTTGAAAGGACCCTGACTTTGCTTGCTTCTATGACTGCTCCTAGATTTAAGATTTAGAAAGTAGATTCAGATTTGCCGATTTCAGCTGTTCCCTGTGTGTTGGTATTGAAAGCAAAGGGCACGGGAGCAGGTCAGCCCCAATGTTTGTGGGCTTGTAGGAATGTGTGATCAGAGGCAATGGCGGCAGCTTAGGCTCTCTGATGAAGTAGCGTATTTGCCTCTCTGTAAAGCAAACACTTTCATGTCAAATCAAATGTATCTTTGCGGAGATAACGTTTGCGGTGAGCTTTCTTGGATTTTTCCTTTGATAATGCTTCTTTTAGGTGACTGAGAAGTGGCAGCTGATTGACAGATATTGTGACTCGTCCCTCGGAGAGAGCGCAGACCGCGTTTCATTTTTTTCAGTGGAGCATTGAAGCTTGACGCACATTAGAGGCTCTTTAAAACAGTTACATTGACTTTTTTTTTCCAGCGACATCGACAAATAAACAAATGTTTGCCGTTCGTAATCTTGCCTATATTTGCTTCTCGTGTGCCCGGTTACCATAGCGACCAAGGCCCAGAAATTCAGACCATGAACAGATGCAGGTGTTTCTGTCCAAGGTGCCTGCCAAAAAAAAATGGTCAAGCTTGAGAAATCTTCTCAGTTTTTGAGCAAATAAAATGATTTTGATTTCCATTGAGGCTGCTCTTTCACTGAATTAATTTATTACACCACATCACATAATATCAGCGCCTGCCTATGGGGCATCCAAGAGCGTTTTCTACATTTGACTGAAAATAAGTGTTTTACTCACTTTGTCGATCGGATCAGAGAGTTTGACTGTGTTGTGACTTGGCCCCTGTCTCATCATTATAAGTTTCTGAGACATAATGAAAAATCTCTACCATGTGCAAATGTTACATGCAATAATACTGATGTCTCCCCATGTGGCAGAGGATGTTTTAGGTCCCCATAGGCGCCAAGTCCTTAAAGTTTTTATTCAGGACTACATTATTTTTTTACTGTGGGCCTAAGAACTAATAGGCAGGTAATTGCCAACTACCTAACTATCCTGCCCGCCGCCGATCTCGGACATCTGTGTCGACAATTCTGCATCTTCCGCTGACATCACATCGACAGGGCAGCGGCTTCTCTACCGCTCTGCTCTGGTGACGGAGCATAACTGCAGATGCCATGCTGATTGACAGCCTTCTCCCGCTGCATAAGTGCAGCAGTCACACCCCATCAACAGAGCCGCCGGAAGAAGAAAAGTTGATTTGTTGATGTGGAGCAGCTGAATCGCTTGCAGGAGCGGTCAGTGATCACTCTGAGCTGGCGCTGGGTAGAACAGGCAGGTAGTTGCTAACCTTCCTGTTATATTTTTGGCTCATAGTAAAATAATTATTTAGTCCTAGACAACCCCTGTTAGGATTGGCGGATTGCACTAAATAATATAAATAATAAAGTGCAATCGCAACCCGGGGTCCACTGTGCAGGAATGAACCTGCTGCTAGAGAAACAAATGATGGAACAAGGCAGCGAGCGTTCACTTTAATCAGACTGCGTTAATGCCACACAGTATAAACAGAATGCAAAATGCTCAGCTCTGTTAGCTTCACAGAGAGGTAATGAACACGGGTTGAACTCGCTCTGTAACTGAACAGTGTTAAGGGCACAGTAGAACAAAACAGATGCTGTGACAAGAGAAAAACTCAAAAGATGCAAGGGGAAAACCCTGTAGAACTCACAGGGGAGCAAAGCTCTTATGGATGGATCTTACCCTGAGACTGACCCGTGCTAACCGCACACGTGGCCGAAACAGGTGCTAAGCCAAGTGGGGCCAAAAAACCCTGCCTATGAAGGTACCTAACACACACACGCGCAGACAGATTAATAGAGTACTTCCTCACACACACCAACCATACATGACACTACTGTATCGCGCCCGCAGGCATCGTTGGGAGCCTTTTATACCAAAAGCTCCACCCCAAACACTCACACTGACATTGCCCGTGGGCCAATCCGGAACTGCCACATCACCAGAGCAGCCTACGTTCGAACATCAATGAGAAGACGCCACATCACGGACATGCTCAGTAAGGTGATTTCTGGACTTAGGCTCCAGCGTGCAAGGCGGTGCCTTTATCATAGACTAGGCTGGTGTCACGCTGTCTAATGATATGTATACAATGTCAGTAAACTATTAATACAGGAACAACACTCTATACAACAACTAGTATAGCAACATCAGCATGTAAGTATAGAATAGATTTACCTGACACGATATCTGCTGAACTCAGGGTTAATCTTGAGGACTTGATGAGCTGAAACAGGAAAGAGGTGGACTGGGATCTAACCTGACCCTAAACTGGGGTCCTAACTAATCCCTCACCTTGGAGGTACTGATAATGGTTCAGAGGTCCAAGTCTCCAACCTAACCCTGTCTCCTATCAGACCCTGAACCCTGTAATCAGTCCTAAGAAGGATCCTGACTACCACCAAAGGGATATGGGCTGATCTCAGCTAAATACACAGATTAGAAATATAAGACAGACAGGATAACACTCGCTTGCATACACACTCAAACACCAAAGGAACATAAATGGTCTGGGAAATAAACTCTAACCAAGTTGAGCTTAGAACAACTAAGGAGCTCACAACTAAAGTCTATACAGATTCATTCCTATCTGTGGTCTGCATGAAGTGTTTCACTGGCAACTCCCCAAGCAGACAACCAGGAATTTAAAGGAAACCAATCAACAAATAATCAATTGCAGCCGGGAGAAACTGCACCCAGTCCCAGCACCGAGCACAGACAGAATTAACTCCCTAGCTGCCAAACACAAAGAAACAGCAGATCAGCTGTGAGAAGTCAAAATGTGCAACCGCGACGATCTTCGTGGCAATGCACACATGACAGTACCCCCCCTTCTACGAGGGGCCTCCGGACCCTCAGGGCCAGGCCTGCCCGGGTGAGTTCTGTGGAAGGTCCGAACCAAACGATCTGCGTTAACATCAGACGCAGGGACCCACGTCCTCTCCTCTGGACCATACCCCTTCCAATGCACCAAGTACTGAAGGGACCGGCGATTCAGACGTGAGTCAATGATCTTTGATACTTGAAATTCCAAGTTACCATTGACCAACACAGGAGGAGGAGGTAGAGGTGACGGTATGACTGGTGCCACATACCTTTTAAGTAATGACTTGTGGAACACATTATGAATTTTAAACGTAGGAGGGAGGTCCAGACGAAATGCCACAGGGTTAATTATGGAACTGATCCTGTACGGCCCGATGAATCTGGGACCCAGTTTCCAGGAGGGCACTTTAAGTTTTATATTCCTGGTAGATAACCATACCAGATCGTTCACATTCAGATCTGGACCAGAAACTCTCCTCCTATCAGCCATACGTTTGTAACGGTTCCCCATCGCACTCAGATTATTCAATACACCTCTCCACACAGAAGCAAGTGACGACGAGAAACGCTCCTCCTCAGGAACCCCAGAAGGGCCCCCCCCATTGAAAGTACAAAACTGGGGATGGAAACCATATGCCCCAAAAAACGGGGACTTACCAGTGGACTCGCTCCGCCTGTTGTTAAGAGCGAACTCTGCCAGAGGCAAGAAAGAAGACCAGTCCTCTTGGTTCTCTGAGACAAAACACCGGAGATATGTCTCTAAGCTCTGATTCAGACGCTCTGTCTGACCATTGGTCTGCGGATGAAAAGCCGAGGAAAATGACAATTGCA
>JARQOD010000535.1:0-143151 GCA_033576555.1 Oophaga sylvatica | reverse complement strand
TTACACTCCAGGGCATGTCTCCCGATCTATTAGAAACAAATGGGGGAACCATCCCCGTTTCCATAGTGATTGGTGAAGCTCTTAGTTGTGTCTTTATACCTGTTTCTCTGCAAAGAAGAATCCATGAAATTCCCACCTGCTCCAGAGTCTATCATGGCAGAACTTGTATATCCACTGTTCCTCCCACTGAATCTGTATAGGAAGAGAACAATGTGAATATTTCTCCCCGTGATCTTTAGGGAAGTCGGCATCATGTATTGGGGAAAAAACCGCATCTAGATGTAAACTGGTTTCTGAAACTTCAGACTCAGCGTCTGTGTTATCATAATCTCCTACTACCGCCAACACCTTGTTGGGTCGCCTAGGACATTTAGGACAATTGATAAGGAAATGGTCCGATTGACCAAAATTTAGAAACATAAGCGCTCACGGAAACGGTGTTCGCGGCGTTCATTATTCTCACGTCTCTCAGTGAGTCCACCTGCATAGGCACCTCCTCAGCCTCTCGCGGGTTTTTGCCTGTGGTTTCCCTGGACGGAAGAGAGTAATTAGTAATGCGATTTACAGCGGCCCATTTTTCTTGTCTGCGTTCAGTTAAACGGGTATAAATACGTACACAGTGCTGTATAAACAATTCAAACTCCTGTGGAGACTCTGAACGAGCTAGTCATCCTTGATTACATTTGACAAACCCTTTCTAAAGATTTGGTAATAAAGCATTGTTTTCCCACTGGGTGTCCACCACTAACCTTTTAAATTCAGAAAACCCATATTCTATGCTGACCGTTTCCCCTGGCGTAAAGAAGCAAGGCAGATTCAGCGGTAGCACGGCGGTTGGGATCGTCGAACATTTGCGCCATGGCTGCCAGAAAATTGTCCAAATTATTTAGCGGGTATCATGACTTTCAACCATAGATTTGCCCAAGCCAGTCCCACGTGATGTCAACAACTTTATAATACATAGAACCTTAGATCTATCAACCGGTAGTAAGAGCATTACATCAAAAAATAATTATACATTGATTAACAAACCCACGGAATTGACTTCGGTCACCATTAAAACGGAAATGGAGGCAATTTGGGCATACTAGTGGTTGAGGTAGGCTCAGTAGGTAAGGCTCCAGGACTCCTAACCTAGAAACGTAGATCTTGGAGAGCCTGACCAAACCCCTGTGCATTGTGGTTAACCCGAGACTCCAAGTCTCTAATTTGACTGAGTTTCAGCCGACACCTCCTGCTGCAAAGAGTTAACAATGGTGAACAGTTTGTCTGCCGTGTCTCCGTCATTGCCCCAGCAGAATCCTCTTTTTTAGGCTGGAATATCCTTGTAATACTATTGTAGGAACTCGAGGATTCTGATAGCGTGGGGCAATGAACAATCAGAGACGGGTTTCTTTGAATGCAAATAATGTATTTGTGAAACAGCAAAACCCCAAAAACAATATTCAAACAACCCGTAGTGACATGCAATGAGTCCATATATATATACACAAATCCAGTTATATGAATCCGGATATATAAGTCCTTGACCTTTATAGCGAGAGTGGGAAAGTTCTTATGACGGAGTCCTCACACAAATGTGACCACAAGGTAAGTCTGATGAACAGGTAACGTGGGTGGACTTACACCCTGCTGGGTGTGAAAAGTCAAATCCAGGTATGCAGAAAACACAGGGAGGTCCAGGAACAAGTTAATCTCAGTTGTGGCTTAATTTAGTGAAGTCCAACAACAAGTTCATAAGTCAGTAAGGTTCCAGTAATAGTTCCAACGCTCTCACAGAGGTAATGCGCAAAGGGTTAAACAGAAACAGTTCAGAAACACAGTTTTTATCAGATGGAGTGAACCAGGGGTTAATTCCCAATCAACAGTTTAGTGACACACAGTACTTTGTGCAACTTACATATGCAGAGAATGTCCAGAGCCATGGGTAGAAACTGCTGTGGCAGAGAAACACCTGAAGATAACCTGGTTATGCACTTCCCTGGTAAATACACAACGATCTGTGAGGAACAAGCAGCTGGGTTGCAGTGAAACGGAAGCAGAATATTCCAGCAGTGAAACCAGCACCTGAGCCGGGTTTTAAACAAACGAACAGGAAGTAGGGCACAGAAAACAGCAAACTCCATCTTAACAAAGGGCAAAATCATTGACAAAGTTACCTAGAAAACCCGGAATACTGACACTGGAGCAGCTATTAACCTGGATGATATGATTTTGCTAAACGTTGTGGATTTCCCTTGATACCCCTACAGAAGTCTATTCCCCTACTGGGGATCGATTCTACCCCTTTGGCTGAGAATAAACCCCAGTTTTCTACTCAGGTGATAATGAGGGTTGAACCTGATCACCAGGAGTGCTGCAAATTTTTGGTTCTATATAATCTGCATGACATTATCGTGCTGGGTTTCCCTTGGTTACAGTCTCATAATCCTGTTTTGGATTGGAAATCTGTGTCTGTAACCAGTTGGGGCTGCCAATGTGTTAATACCAACACTCCTGTTTTTTCTGCCTCCCCCCAGGCTGAGGATGTTCCTGACTTTTTGTTTGATTTTTCTGATGTGTTTAGCGAAAGTAAATCTGCATCCTTACCTCCCCATAGGAGCTATGACTGCGCTATTGAATTAGTGCCAGGTAGTAAATTCCCTAAGGGTCGCCTTTTTAACTTGTCTGTACCTGAACATGACGCTATGCGGTCTTATATCAAGGAATCATTGGAGAAGGGTCATATCAGACCATCCTCTTCACCCTTAGGTGCCGGTTTTTTCTTTGTGGCCAAAAAAGATGGTTCATTAAGGCCGTGTATTGATTATCGTCTCTTGAACAATATTACTGTGAAATATCAATACCCATTACCCTTGATTTCTGACCTGTTTTCCAGGGTGAAAAACGCTACTTGGTTTACCAAGCTTGACCTCAGGGGGGCGTATAACCTTATTCGCATTAAGCACGGGGATGAATGGAAGACGGCATTTAACACCCCTGAAGGGCATTTTGAGTACCTTGTGATGCCCTTTGGGCTCACTAATGCTCCTTCCGTCTTCCAGTCCTTCATGAATGACATTTTCAGGGATTTTGTGGACAAGTTTCTGATTGTTTATTTGGATGATATCTTGATTTTTTCTAATGACTGGGACTCTCATGTGAAACATGTTCGAACTGTATTCCAGATTTTGAGAGAGAATGCTCTGTATGTGAAGGGATCAAAGTGTCTTTTTGGCGTACAGAAGATCTCATTTCTGGGATTCATTTTGTCCCCATCTGTTATTGAAATGGACCCGGTCAAGGTTCAGGCCATCTGTGATTGGGTCCAACCTACTTCATTAAAGGCTCTTCAGAGATTTTTGGGTTTTGCCAATTTTTATCGTAAATTTATTGGTAATTTCTCTGTTATTGTTAAACCATTAACTGATTTGACCAGAAAGGGTTCTGATGTGGTGAATTGGCCTCCTGAGGCAGTCTCTGCGTTTCAGGAACTTAAGCAGAGATTCACTTCTGCTCCTGTTCTACGGCAGCCTGATGTTTCTCTGCCATTTCAGGTGGAGGTTGATGCCTCTGAAATTGGGGCAGGTGCCGTTTTGTCCCAAAAAGATCCAGAGACCTCTAAAAGTAACCCTTGTGCCTTTTTCTCTCGAAAATTTTCTCCTACTGAACGTAATTATGACGTGGGTAATCGGGAGTTATTGGCCATGAAGTGGGCTTTTGAAGAGTGGAGACATTGGCTGGAGGGAGCCAAACATCAGGTGGTGGTCCTTACGGACCATAAGAATCTGGTCTATCTGGAATCTGCCAAGCGACTCAATCCTAGACAGGCCAGGTGGGCCTTGTTTTTCACACGTTTTAATTTTGTGGTTTCCTTTCTTCCTGGCACTAAGAATGTTAAGGCGGATGCCCTCTCGAGGAGTTTCCTTGCGGACTCTCCTGAGCTATCTGATCCCTCTGTTATTTTGAAGGAAGGTGTAGTTCTTTCCGCCATCTCGCCTAATTTGAGACTTGCTCTGGAGGGGTGTCAGGAGGATAGGCCCGAGCGCTGCCCTGTTGGAAAATTGTTTGTCCCGGACCAATGGAAAAAGAGTGTGATGTCTGAGATTCATTGTTCCGCATTGGCTGGGCATCCCGGAATTTTTGGTACCAGACACTTGGTTATTCGGTCCTTTTGGTGGCCTACCTTGTCTCGCGATGTCAGGGAATTTGTGCAGTCCTGCGGGACTTGCTCTCGCTCCAAGCCTTGCTCTCGCTCTAGTGGTTTGTTGATGCCATTGCCTGTGCCCAAGAGACCATGGACCCATATCTCTATGGATTTCATTTCCGATCTTCCTGTTTCTCAGAGAATGACCACCATCTGGGTAATTTGTGATAGGTTTTCCAAAATGATACATCTTGTGCCATTACCTAAGTTGCCTTCCTCCTCTGAATTGGTGCCGTTGTTCCTTCAGCACGTGGTTCGTTTACACGGCATTCCTGAGAACATTGTGTCTGACAGAGGAGTCCAGTTTGTTTCCAGATTTTGGAGGACTTTTTGTTCTAAACTGGGTGTTCAATTGTCTTTCTCCTCGGCATTTCATCCTCAGACCAATGGTCAAACTGAGAGAACAAACCAGACATTGGAGACTTATCTAAGATGCTTTGTGTCTGCTGATCAGGATGACTGGGTCTCTTTTTTGCCTTTGGCTGAGTTTGCTCTTAATAATAGGGCTAGCTCTGCCACTTTGATGTCTCCGTTTTTCTGTAATTCTGGGTTTCACCCTCGATTTTCTTCAGGACAGACGGAGGCTTCTGTCTGTCCAGGTGTTGACTCTGTTGTTGAGCGTATACAGCAGATTTGGGACCAGGTATAGTGGAGAGGTTGTCCCTCTCTCAGGAGAAGGCCCAGCGGTTTGCTAACCGGCATAGGACTGATGGTCCTCGGTTTAAAGTGGGGGACTTGGTCTGGTTGTCCTCAAAGAATATTCCTATGAGAGTAGCATCTCCTAAATTTAA
Source organism: Oophaga sylvatica (assembly GCA_033576555.1). Classification (NCBI taxonomy): domain Eukaryota; kingdom Metazoa; phylum Chordata; class Amphibia; order Anura; family Dendrobatidae; genus Oophaga; species Oophaga sylvatica. The sequence continues at coordinate 138,174 of JARQOD010000535.1, read as the reverse complement.
GCCTAGGTTCATTGGACCTTATAAGATCATGGAGATTATTAATCCTGTTTCTTTTCGTTTGCTTCTTCCAGGGACATTTAAGATCCATAACGTGTTCCACAAGTCCTTGTTGAAGAGGTTTGTTGAGCCAGTGGTTCCTGCTGCTGTGCCTCCTGACCCTGTTTTGGTTGAGGGCAATCTGGAGTATGTGGTTGAGAAAATATTGGATTCTCGTTTTTCTAGACGAAGACTCCAGTATTTGGTTAAATGGAGAGGTTATGGTCAGGAAGATAATTCTTGGGTGTTTGCTTCGGACATCCATGCTAGGAGACTTATCCGTGCGTATCATAGAACTCATCCTGACCGACCTGGTTGCTCAAATGAGGGTTCGGTGACCCCTCCTCAAGGGGGGGGTACTGTTGTGAATGGGTTTGAGATGAGTTCTGAGCAGAGGCTCCCTCTGGTGGTTACAAGCGGTACTAGTGAGGATTGGGAATCAGGTGTTACTGATTGGTCTTATTTAAGGGAATCATTTTCCCATCAGGGTTGCCGGTGATCAATTGTTCTGGTCTGAATCCTTCTTTCCAGTTTCCCTTGTAGCCTGCTGTGTCGTGTCTGCATCTCCTGCTATCAGATAAGACAATTTCTTATTTTGTGTTTTTGCTATATTTTTGCATTTTGTCCTGCACTTCTGTGGGGGCCTTCTGGGTCCCCTCCGGGGGCTTTTGCCCTCTCAGTTTAGTCCAGCCACTGTGTTTTGTACTTTTGCTTTTTGCAGTTTTTTCAGTGGCTGCTGTTTTTGTTACACCAGAGAACTAATTTAGGTGGTAGAGGTCGTGTGATCTCAGGTGATTTTGAAATTAGTAGAGTTGGTGTTTTTCAGGGTTTTCTGGGATTGCAGTAAGTACCCTTCCTGTCCTTTTCTATTTAGATAGTTTGGGCCCCAGCGTTTGCTCATACTATTTTCTTTCTGTGTCAGTATTTCCTCTTGTCTAACCGCCATTACATGTTTGGGGGCTTTCTATTATCTTTGGGGTTCTGCTCCGGGGCAGATAGCTTTCCTATTTCTATCTTTAGGTGTAGTTAGTTTCTCAGGCTGTGACGAGGCGTCTAGGACCATCGTAGGAACGCTCCACGGCTGCCTCTAGTTGTGGTGGTTAGTCAGGGTACTGCAATCTCATAGATTCCAACTGCTCTGGTGTATTTCCTTTTTTACCTGCACTCCTCAGCTACCGTAACATAACAGTCCACCCTGTGAGGACGTCTGTCCTGGGTTGGTATCTGATGTTCTCCTGCCAAGCCAGTGCTACGCCTGAGGTCTAAGAGAGAGGCCGTCCTAGTATGCCTGTGCCAAATGACTCTGGACTGCATCAACCCGTGATGACCCCCGCCATCGTCTGACATCAGTCCTGGGTCGGTGCCTGATGTTCTCCTGCTGAGCCTGTGCTACGCCTGAGGCCTGAGAGAGACGCCGTCCTAGTTTGCCCGTGCCAGATGACCCTGGACTGCATCAACCCATGATGACCCCAGCCATCTTCTGACATCTGTCAGAGCTCTGTGTCTGATGTTCTCCTGCTGAGTCTGTGCTACGCCTGAGGCATGAGAGAGAGGCCGCCCTAGTATGCCCGTGCTAGATAACCCTGGACTGTATCAACCCTTGATGTCCTCCTGCCTTCGTCTGTTATCCTGAAACGTGTACCCTTTCATGATGTGCGGAATCGGGAGCCTTGCATTGTTTGTTCTGTTCATGTATTGTGTCTTTAAGTAAACTTTATGTTTATTCATACCTGAAGTTGTGCGGTGTCATCTAGTCCTGCAGGTCACCACCTTGTCCACATGCTCAACTGCCACAGACCCCCGCTCGCTTCCCTCCCCTAGTCCGTGTAGGCCCAGGTCCCTCTGTGATCCAGTGGGTCCACATTCCTTTACCATCTGGAATGCACGCCCCACGTCGTCGTGGTCTGGCGGCGTGGGAGCATAGACTAGCTAGATAAGCTTTGCTATGTCCTGACGCCCCGAAACCGGGAAGCATAACACTCTATCTGTCATACCTCTCAACAGTCCCGGATCCAGCGGGACAGTCCCGATTTTGAGAGACTGTCCCGCTGTCCCGGCCGGGATCTTACTTTTCCCGCACTGCACTGAAAATGTATCGGCCACGCCTCCTCCTTGAGGCATCCGTGCAGCTCTCCCACTGGCCACGCCCCGTCTTTTTCTCGGCCACGCCCCCTCTTCAGCTCTGCTGCAACACAACTGCGCACACACAGCTCTGCTGCAACATGACTGCGCACACACAGCTCTGCTGCCAGACGGCTGCCTGCACACAGCTCTGCTGCCAGACGACTGTGCGCACACAGCTCTGCTGCCAGACGACTGTGCGCACACAGCTCTGCTGCCAGACGACTGCGCGCACACAGCTCTGCTGCCAGACGACTGCGCGCTCACAGCTCTGCTGCCAGACGACTGCGCACACACAGCTTTGCTGCCAGACGACTGCACACACACAGCTCTGCTGCAACATGACTGCACGCAGACAGCTCTGCTGCCAGACGACTGCGCACACACAGCTTTGCTGCCAGACGACTGCGCGCTCACAGCTCTGCTGCCAGACGACTGCGCACACACAGCTTTGCTGCCAGACGACTGCACACACACAGCTCTGCTGCAACATGACTGCGCACACACAGCTCTGCTGCAACATGACTGCGCGCACACAGCTCTGCTGCCGTATATCGGATGCTGTAGGTTAGGACATGCAGTGGGGCAGTTGCCTATTCTCATACACCTTCATCTGTTCACTTAATAAGCAGGGGTCCCGTTGCTATGGGTAACTGCCCCAGTGTCGGCCGCACTTATGTTCTGTGATCAGTCAACTTGAATAATAAGTAAATGAGGACACTCTCCATCCGGCCATTTTCTGCTGTATATAAACCTTGTTGGCCATTGTATCTCTTCATGTTTTACAAAGTGTCGGGAAAATTGCATAAGGCCGGCGTCACACTCACCGTAGAAAAATACGGACCGTATTGCACGAGCGTAATACGCCAAAATGTTGCCAGCACAGCAATCCGTATTTCATCCGTTGTCAGGGTCCGGCTGCGTGTTTTGCGCATGTACGCATTTGTATGTCATCCGTATGGCATCTGTACAGCGTTTTTTTCTCGCCCCCTTGCAAAATGGACATTTAACTGTTTTTAGGCCTGAAACTCATTGAAATCATCTTGCGTATTTCTCGCAGGTCACACGCCTGGTCCGTGTGTAATCCGTTGTTTTCTCGCACCCATAGACTTTCATTGGCGTACAACGAGTGTAATACGCATACAATCGCAGCATGCTGCACCGTAAGATACGGCCGAGAAACATACGCATGATCAGAGCTGCCCCATAGAGAAGTATGGGTCCGAGTGTAATGCGTGGTTTTCATGCCTCTCACGCGTCCGTATTCCTCCTTAGTGTGACGCCGGCCTTAGATGAAGATCCTTCTGGTGACCTGAGACATTCCCTCTGTGGCTATGTGACATCTTTCAGGCCCTGGCGTATGAAGGCTGCGTGCCCACCATCAGGAACAGCTGTGTTCTACATCACAGTGGACGGGATGTATAGAAATCTGCTGCTTGCTGTGTCTATTAGCTGCTGTGTAAACTCCCCCGGCGCAGGTTACGAGACGCAGCATGTCTGTTTCTGGTCTCTGCTGCAGATTTTGACCGATGGAACGTCATTACGTGCAGTGACTCTGCATGTGCTGACGGACAACTGCAATGATTGGAACGCAGCGTTTTGGATGCAGTGAAAATACACTGCATCCAAAATACTACTATGGCCGGGGTCACACATGCGAGAAACTCGCACGAGTCTCGGCACTGCCGCCGGCACTTGGACCGGAGCATGCGGCTGCATGTATTTCTATGCAGTTGCACGCTCCAGTCCGAGTGCCGGCGGCAATGCAGGGTGTTCATGCGAGAGACTCGCACGAGTGACCCCGGCCTATTCCTGATCTTCAGCACACAGCCTTAATCCTGGTAAAGACGCCACCTGCAGGGTTTTTCCTGAGGTGTCTTTTTTTACATCTTTTGTGACATCTTTTGTGGTGCCTCTGCCACCAGATTTTTTTTTTTTTTAATCCTTCTATGTATTACTAATGAGCGTTTAAAGAATGGTCATCTCGCATCTTTTATCTGTCGGGTTCTGTAAGGATTTTACAGATGCCGACAATTGAATTATCAGTTATTCTGCTATCTACAGTATATCCCTATGAAATATATATATATATCTCTGTGTCAATGGTGGGTGTGTGTATGTATATACAGTACAGACCAAAAGTTTAGACACACCTCATTCAATGATTTTTTTGTATTTTCATGGCTATAAAATTGTAGAATCACACTGAAGGCATCAAAACTATGAATTAACACATGTGGAATTATACATTACACTTTACAAAAAAGTGTGAAACAACTGAAAATATGTCTTATATTCTAGGTTCCTCAAAGTAGCCACCTTTTGCTTTGATTACTGCTTTGCACGCAGAAAAGGTGAACGGATGGACTCTACATGCCTGGTTCCCACCGTGAAGCATGGAGGAGGAGGTGTGATGTGTGGGGGTGCTTTGCTGGTGACACTGTTGGGGATTTATTGAAAACTGAAGGTATACTGAACCAGCATGGCTACCACAGCATCTTGCAGCGGCATGCTATTCCATCCGGTTTGCGTTTAGTTGGACCATCATTTATTTTTCAACAGGACAATCACCCCAAACACACCTCCAGGCTGTGTAAGGGCTATTTGACCAAGAAGGAGAGTGCTGGGGTGCTACGCCAGATGACCTGGCCTCCACAGTCACCAGAACTGAACCCAATTGAGATGGTTTGGGGTGAACTGGACCGCTCACCGCTTCAATTTTGAATAAATCCCCAACAGTGTCAACAGGAAAGCACCCCAAACCATCACACCACCTCCTCCATGCTTCACGGTGGGAACCAGGCATGTAGAGTCCATCCGTTCACCTTTTCTGCGTGCAAAGCAGTAATCAAAGCAAAAGGTGGCTACTTTGAAGAACCTAGAATATAAGACATATTTTCAGTTGTTTCACAGTTTTTTGTAAAGTGTAATGTATAATTCCACATGTGTTAATTCATAGTTTTGATGCCTTCAGTGTGATTCTTCAATTTTCATAGTCCTGAAAATACAGAAAAATCTTTGAATGAGAAGGTGTGTCCAAACTTTTGGTCTGTACTGTACATATTGTAACCAGTTTAGGGGGTATATAGCTCTGGGATTGCCGTCTCGGGTAGACGGAGTGGCATAAAGAGTCCAATCACCGACAGCAGCACTGGTGCAAACTGGCGTCAACCAGCTTTTATTAAAGTCCACAGCAACAAAACATAAAAACCAAACCATAAAACAAAGTCCTAAGCCTGGCAGGCTGCTAACTAGACACAGTTAGTTCCTTCACTACCGTGGTCTAGACTCTAACAGCCTGGCCACAACAACACAGATTTAAAATTACCAGAGCTTGGCTTCCAGGAGACTCCAGCAGCGTCTGAAGCCAGATTCAGACTGAGAGCTCTCTCTGTGTAACTCTACCACCTATATTAGGTAGCTGTGTGTACTCAGGGTTGAGCTGCAAGCCTGTACTGGATGGGGAGTGGAGTGAACGTCGTACTGCCATCCTACCTTCACTCCTATATTCCTTATGCCACCCAACTAAGAAACCTGGGCGAGATATACACCCCGTCCAGTACGCACCCCTTCACTGTCTCACATATCCCCCCCCTCTTCTCCAGACCAGAGGGCTGGTTAACAACTCCAAAGAGACAGTGAACTCTGGACAAGGCATCGGCATTACCCTGTAACTTCCCAGGCCTTTGCTCTACCGAGAAATTGAATTCTTGAAGCGAAAGGAACCACCTTGTCACCCTGGCATTCCTTTCCTTGTTCTGCTTCATCCATGCCAGAGGAGCATGGTCTGACTGTAATTTAAATTTCCTGCCCAAGAGGTAATAACGTAGCGAGTCCAGCGCCCATTTGATTGCGAGGCACTCACGCTCCAGAATGGCATAATTTTGTTCAGCCTGTGTCAGTTTCCGACTCAGATACATGACCGGGTGCTCTTCACCCTTCACGACCTGCAACAAATCCGCCCCTAACCCCACATTAGAGGCATCAGTTTGAACAAGAAACTCTTCGCTGAAATTAGGAGTGACCAGAACTGGGCTTTGACATAAAGCCATTTTCAAAGACTGAAATGCTTTTTCTGCCTCCGGATTCCAAACTACCATTTTTGACTTCCCACCCTTTGTCAGGTCAGTCAACGGGGCAGCAATGGCGGCAAAATTTTGTACAAATCTGCGATAGTACCCAGTGATGCCCAGAAATGCTTTAATCTGTGGTTTTGTGAGGGGTGTAGGCCAGTTCTGAATCGCCTCTACCTTATTGTCTTGCGGCTTAATCAACCCTGTTGTGAATGGGTTTGAGATGAGTTCTGAGCAGAGGCTCCCTCTGGTGGTTACAAGCGGTGCTAGTGAAGATTGTGAGGACTGGGAATCAGGTGTTACTGACTGGTCTTATATAAGGGAGTCATTTTCCCATCAGGGTTGCCGGTGATAAATTGTTCTGGTCTGAATCCTTCTTTCCAGTTTCCCTTGTAGCCTGCTGTGTCGTGTCTGCATCTCCTGCTAACAGATAAGACAATTTCTTCTTTTGTGTTTTTGCTGTATTTTTGCATTTTGTCCTGCACTTCTGTGGGGGCCTTCAGGGTCCCCTCTGGGGGCTTTTGCCCTCTCTGTTTAGTTCAGCCACTGAGTTTTGTACTTTTGCTTTTTCCAGTTTTTTCAGTGGCTGCTGTTTTGATTTTGTTACACCAGAGAACTAATTTAGGTGGTAGAGGTCGTGTGATCTCAGGTGATTTTGAAATTAGTAGAGTTGGTGCTTTTCAGGGTTTTCTGGGATTGCAGTAAGTACCCTTCCTATCCTTTTCTATTTAGATAGTTTGGGCCCCAGCGTTTGCTCATACTATTTTCTTTCTGTGTCAGTATTTCCTCTTGTCTAACCGCCATTACATGTTTGGGGGCTTTCTATTATCTTTGGGGTTCTGCTCCGGGGCAGATAGCTTTCCTATTTCTATCTTTAGGTGTAGTTAGTTTCTCAGGCTGTGACGAGGCGTCTAGGACCAACGTAGGAACGCTCCACGGCTGCCTCTAGTTGTGGTGGTTAGTCAGGGTACTGCAATCTCATAGATTCCAACTGCTCTGGTGTATTGCCTTTTTTACCTGCACTCCTCAGCTACCGAAACATAACACAACCCCCTGCCAATGACGTAGCCCAGGTACTTGGCCTCTTCTAGGTCAATGGCACATTTCTCTGGGTTTATGTTCAGCCCAGCTCTGCCTATCGAGTCTAAGACGGCCTGCACCTTAGCGAGGTGGCTCTTCCAATCGGAACTGAAAATTACCACATCATCCAGGTAGGCAGCCGCATAAGCTTGATGCGGGCGCCGGATCAGGTCCATAAGCCTCTGAAAGGTAGCCGGGGCTCCATGCAACCCGAATGGCATCACAAGATACTGAAACAAGCCGTCAGGGGTTGCAAAGGCCGTTTTTTCTTTTGCCTCATCAGACAGGGGTATCTGCCAGTACCCTTTTGTCAGATTGAGGGTTGTAATATAACGGGCACCCCCTAACCTCTCGATTAGCTCGTCTACCCGTGGCATCGGGTATGCGTCAAACTTTGACACATCGTTCAACTTTCTAAAATCATTGCAAAACTCCAGGTTCCATTAGGTTTTGGGATCAGGACAATCGGGCTACACCACTTGCTTTGGACCTCCTCAATGACACCGAGGGCTAGCATCCGTTTGATCTCAGTAGAGACTATCTCTCTGCGGGCTTCCGGTATCCTGTATGGCTTCAGCTTGACCTTAGTACCGGGCTCGGTCTCGATATGGTGCTTCACGAGAGAAGTCCGGCCGGGCAAGTCTGAAAACCTCTGCTGATTTTTCTGCAGAAACTCCCGTACTTCCTGTTTTTGGTGTACGGACAATGTCTCACCAATTATCACAGGAGGTATAGGTGGTTTTAACCCTTTCTCTACTTCATCTGAGGCCGACAATGACTCTTTGTCCCTCCAGGGCTTGATTAAGTTGATATGATAGACCTGGTAGGGCTTCCGTCTCCCGGGTTGGTGTACTTTGTAGGTGACCTCGCTCACTTTCTGTTCTATCTCGTATGGGCCATGCCATTTGGCCAAAAACTTACTTTCCACCGTGGGAATTAGGATTAGGACCCGATCCCCAGGGTTGAAAGTCCTAATTTTTGCTGACCGATTATATATTCTGCTTTGAGCTTCTTGGGCTCTCTGCAAATGATCCTTAACCAATGGCATAATCTTAGCAATTCTATCTTGCATCTGGGCAATATGCTCTATAACACTCTTGTATGGGGTTGCCTCGGTCTCCCATACTTCGTTGGCTATATCTAGCAAGCCCCGCGGGTGCCGACCATATACCAACTCAAAGGGAGAAAACCCCGTAGAGGCTTGGGGCACCTCTCTGACCGAAAACATTAGGTAGGGTAACAGGTAGTCCCAGTTCCGACCATCTTTCTCCACTGCTTTCTTTAACATATGTTTTAACGTTTTATTAAAACGTTCAACCAGCCCATCCGTCTGTGGGTGATACACGGATGTTCGAATGTGCGAGATTTTAAGCAACTTACACAGCTCCTTAATCACCTTGGACATAAAAGGTGTGCCTTGGTCCGTGAGGATCTGTTTAGGGATTCCTGTCCTGGAAAACATATGAAAGAGTTCCCGTGCAATATTTTTGGACGCCATATTTCTTAACCCCTTCCCGACCTGTGACGCCACGTAGGCGTCATGAAAGTCGGTGCCAATCCGACCCATGACGCCTATGTGGCGTCATGAAAGGATCTCGTCCCTGCGGGCCGGGAGACCGGGGTCACTCAAAGGTCACCCGACCCGCAGTTACAGGACCCTTTGTGCTTCACCACAGGGGGTTTTCTTAACCCCCCCGTGGCCACGATCGCTCTGATTGGCTGTTAAAAGTGAAACAGCCAATCAGAGCAATGTGTAATATTTCACCAATTTAATTGGTGAAATATTACAATCCAGCCATGGCCGATGCTGCAATAGCATCTGCCATGGCTGGACACCGAGCACTGACCCCCCACACATACTCACGGCGGCGATCGGCCGCCGCCACCGAAAGATGGCAGCGGTCGGTCACCGCCGCCACTAACAGCTCCCCTCGTCCTGGCCTCCGCTGCCCCCACCTTCCTATCCCCCCCCTAACCTTCCGACCCCCCTACTCACCTCTCCCGATCCACCGATGTCCCTGGATCGGTCCCGGCGTCCGCCCGGGCCTCTTCATGGGCGCCGCCATCTTGGAAAATGGCGGGCGCATGCGCAGTGCGCCCGCCTGCCGGCGCATGCGCAGTGCGCCCCCCAGTGTTCAAAAATTTATTTTGATCACTGTGATAAACTGTCACAGTGATCAAAATAAAAAAAAGTAAATGAACCCCCCCTTTATCATAGGTAGGGACAAATAAAAAAATAAAGATTTTTTTTTTTTTCCTAGCGGATTTTGCTGCTGATCCGCAGCTGATTTTGCTGCGGATCCGCGGCGGATATTGCTGCGGGTCCGTGGCGGATTTTGCTGCTGATCCGCGGCGGATTTTGCTGCGGGTCCGCGGCGGATTTTGCTGCGGGTCCGCGGCGGATTTTGCTGCGGGTCCGCGGCGGATTTTGCTGCGGGTCCGCGGCGGATTTTGCTGCGGGTCCGCGGCGGATTTTGCTGCTGATCCGCGGCGGATTTTGCTGCTGATCCGCGGCGGATTTTGCTGCGGATCCGCGGCGGATATTGCTGCTGATCCGCGGGGATATTGCTGCTGATCCGCGGCGGATTTTGCTGCGGATCCGCTGCGGATTTTGCTACTGATCCGCGGCGGATTTTGCTGCTGATCCGCGGCGGATTTTGCTGCTGATCCGCGGCGGATTTTGCTGCTGATCCGCGGCGGATTTTGCTGCTGATCCGCGGCGGATTTTGCTGCGGATCCGCGGCGGATATTGCTGCTGAACTGCGGCGGATATTGCTGCTGATCCGCGGAAGATATTGCTGCTGATCCGCGGCGGATTTTGCTGCGGATCCGCGGCGGATTTTGCTGCTGATCCGCGGCGGATTTTGCTGCTGATCCGCGGCGGATTTTGCTGCTGATCCGCGGCGGATTTTGCTGCTGATCCGCGGCGGATTTTGCTGCGGATCCGCGGCGGATTTTGCTGCGGATCCGCGGCGGATTTTGCTGCTGATCCGCGGCGGATTTTGCTGCTGATCCGCGGCGGATATTGCTGCTGATCCGCGGCGGATATTGCTGCTGATCCGCGGCTGATTTTGCTGCGGATCCGCGGCGGATATTGCTGGGGATCCTCGCGACGTGCCGTCATTCAGTGAAGGAGCCTCGGACACGGGCTGCAGCGTCTGGGCTCCGTCACCGCTAGCACATATGAATCATCTGCTGATTCATCTGCGCTAGCGGGTATAGCATAACGCGATCGCGTTATGCTATACCGTTACCAGCCGGTCAACACTACGTGTTGAACGGGCTGGTAAAACGCAATATGAACCCAGCCTTAGGGTTAGAACTAGGGTTAGGGTTAGCATTAGGGTTAAGGTTAGAATTAGGGTTAGGGCTGGAATTTGGGTTAGGGTTGGAATTAGGGTTAGGGTTGGAATTAGGGTTAGGCTTGTGGTTAGGTTTATGGTTAGAGTTGGGATTAGGGTTAGGGGTGTGTTGGGGTTAGGGTTATGGTTAGGGTTTGTATTAGGGTTAGGTGTGTGTAGGGGTTAGGGTTGGGGTTAGGGTGTGTTGGGGTTAGGGTTGGAGTTAGAATTGAGGGATTTCCACTATTTAGGCACATCAGGGGGTCTCCATACGCGACATGGCGCCACCATTGATTCCTGCAAATTTTGCGTTCAAAAGTCAAACAGTGCTCCCTTTATTCCAAGCCCCGACGTATGCCCAACAGTAGTTTATCCCCACATATGGGGTATCAGCGTACTCGGGAAAAATTGCACAACAACTTTGGGGTTCTAATTTCTCCTGTTAACATTGGGAAAAAAAATTGGGGACTAAAAAATTATTTTTGTGGAAAAAAAATGATTTTATATTTTCACGGCTCTGCGTTATAAACTTCTGTGAAGGACTTGGAGATTCAAAGTGCTTATCACACATCTATAGGAGTTCCTTAGGGGATCTAGTTTCCAAAATGGGTCACTTGTGGGGAGTTTCTACTGTTTAGGCACATCAGGGACTCTGCAAACGTAACATGACGCCCGAAGACCATTCCATCAAGTGGGCATTTCAAACGTCACTACTTCCCATCCGAGCCCCGACGTGTGCCCATACAGTAGTTTTCTCCCACATATGGGGTATCAGCGTACTCAGGACAAATTGGACAACAACTTTTGGTGTCTAATTTCTCATGTTTCCCTTGGGAAAATAAAAAAAATTGGGGACTAAAAGATCCTGATTGTGGAAAAAATATGATTTTTTTATTTTCATGCCCGGGCGTTATAAACTTCTGTGTAGCCCTTGGGGGTTCAAAGTGCTCACCACACATCTAGATAACTTCTTTGCGGGGTCTAGTTTCCAAAATAGGGTCACTTGGGGGGGTTTCTACTGTTTAGGCACATCATGGGCTCTGCAAACGTAACAAGATGCCCGCAGACCATTCCATCAAGTCGGCATTTCAAAGCGTCACTACATCCCTTCCGAGCCCTGACGTGTGCCCAAACAGTGGTTCCCCCCCACATATGGGGTACTAGCGTACTCAGGAAAAACTGGACAACAACTTTTGGTGTCCAATTTCTCCTGTAACCATTGTGAAAATAAAAAATAGTGGGCTAAAAAATCATTTTTTGAGAAAAAAAATGATTTTTTTTTCACGGCTCTGCGTTATAAACTTCTGTGAAGCACCTGGGGGTTCAAAGTGCTCACTATGCATCTAGATAAGTTCCTTAGGGCGTCTAGTTTCCAAAATGGGGTCAATTGTGGGGGAGCTCCAATGTTTAGGCACACAGGAACTGTCCAAATGCGACATGGCAACCGCTAAATATTCCAGCATATTTTCCATTCAAAAAGTCAAATGGCGCTCCTTCCCTTCTGAGCCCTGCCGTGCGCCCAAACAGTGGTTTATGACCACATATGAGGTATCTGTGTATTCAGGAGAAATTGCCCACCACATTTTAGGATCCAATTTATACTGTTGCCCATGTGAAAATGAAAAAAACTGAGGCTAAAATAAATTTTTTGTGAAAAAAAAGTACTTTCTTTTTTTTAAGGATCAATTTGTGAAGCACCTGGGGGTTCAAAGTGCTCACTATGCATCTAGATAAGTTCCTTAGGGGTCTAGTTTCCAAAATGGGGTCACTTGTGGGGGAGCTCTAATGTTTAGGCACACAGGGACTCTCCAAATGCGACATGGCAACCGCTAAATATTCCAGCATATTTTCCATTCAAAAAGTCAAATGGCGCTCCTTCCCTTCTGAGCCCTGCCGTGCGCCCATACAGTGGTTTATGACCACATATGAGGTATCTGTGTACTCAGGAAAAATTGCCCAACAAATTTTAGGATCCAATTTATACTGTTGCCCATGTGAAAATGAAAAAAAACTGAGGCTAAAAGAAATTTTTTGTGAAAAAAAAGAACTTTCTTTTTTTTAAGGATCAATTTGTGAAGCACCTGGGGGTTCAAAGTGCTCACTATGCATCTAGATAAGTTCCTTAGGGGTCTAGTTTCCAAAATGGGGTCACTTGTGAGGGAGCTCCAATGTTTAGGCACACAGGGACTCTCCAAATGCGACATGGCAACCGCTAAATATTCCAGCATATTTTCCATTCAAAAAGTCAAATGGCGCTCCTTCCCTTCTGAGCCCTGCCGTGCGCCCATACAGTGGTTTATGACCACATATGAGGTATCTGTGTACTCAGGAGAAATTGCCCAACAAATTTTAGGATCCAATTTATACTGTTGCCCATGTGAAAATGAAAAAACCGAGGCTAAAAAAATTTTTGTGAAAAAAAAGTACTTTCTTTTTTTTACAGATCAATTTGTGAAGCATCTGGGGGTTCAAAGTGATCACTAAGCATCTAGATAAGTTCCTTAGGGTGTCTAGTTTCCAAAATGGGGTCACTTGTGGGGGAGCTCCAATGTTTAGGCACACAGGGACTCTCCAAATGCAACATGGCAACCGCTAAATATTCCAGCATATTTTCCATTCAAAAAGTCAAATGGTGCTCCTTCCCTTCTGAGCCTTGCCGTGCGCCCATACAGTGGTTTATGACCACATATGAGGTATCTGTGTACTCAGGAGAAATTGCTCAACAAATTTTAGGATCCATTTTATCCTGTTGCCCATGTAAAAATGAAAAAAATGATGCTAAAAGAAAATTTTTGTTGGAAAAATTAAAATGTCCATTTTTTCCTTCCACGTTGCTTTAGTTCCTGTAAAGCACCTGAAGGGTTAATAATCTTCTTGAATGCAGTTTTGAGTAGCTTGAGGGGTGCAGTTTTTATAAAGGTGTCACTTTTGGGTATTTTCTGCCATATAGACCCCTCAAAGTGACTTCAAATGTAAGGTGGTCCCTAAAAAAAATGGTTTTGTAAATTTTGCTGTAAAAATGAGAAATCGCTGGTCAACTTTTAACCCTTATAACTTCCTAACAAAAAAAAATTTTGTTCCCAAAATTGTGCTGATGTAAAGTAGACATGTGGGAAATGTTATTTATTAAGTATTTTGTGTCACATAACTCTATGGTTTAACAGAATAAAAATTCAAAATTTGAAAACTGCGAAATTTTCAAAATTTTCGCCAAATTCCCATTTTTTTCACAAATAAACGCAAAAATTATCAACCTAAATTTACCACTAACATGAAGCCCAATATGTCACGAAAAAACAATCTCAGAATCGCTAGGATCCGTTGAAGCGTTCCTGAGTTATTACCTCATAAAGGGACACTGGTCAGAATTGCAAAAAATGGCAAGGTCTTTAAGGTCAAAATAGGCTGGGTCTTGAAGGGGTTAAAGGGACAGCCTCGGGGTAACGGGTTGCATAATCAAGTACCACTAGTATGTATTGGTGCCCCTGGCTGATTTCACAATAGGACCTACCAAGTCCATTGCGACCCTTTCAAATGGTATCTCTATAACCGGAAGCGGGACCAATGGACTGCGGAAGTGAGAAACCGGAGCATTTATCTGACACGTGGGGCAGGTTTTGCAATAATCCTCCACATCTCGATAAACCCCTGGCCAGTAAAACCTCTGGAGGATTCTTTCCTGTGTCTTGTCCATCCCCAGGTGCCCACCAAGCACGTGGTTATGTGACAAACCTAGCACCATACTTCTATATGGCTAAAGGGTATGTGTAACGGGTCTGGTAGGTGAAACCACTGAGCTTTATTATACAAGACAGTATACTTGTAAGAGAGCAGGTGGCGCCCGGGGAATACGGACAGGAATTCACGGGAAGTGACAAGGACAGTCTCTGGGTAGGCAGGTTGTCACGGCAAGTGACCAGGGCAGTCTCTGGGTAGGCAGGTTGTCACGGCAAGTGACCAGGGCAGTCTCTGGGTAGGCAGGTTGTCACGGCAAGTGACCAGGGCAGTCTCTGGGCAGGCAGGTTGTCACAGCAAGTGACTAGGGCAGTCTCTGGGCAGGCAGGTTGTCACGGCAAGTGACCAGGACAGTCTCTGGGCAGGCAGGTTGTCACAGCAAGTGACTAGGGCAGTCTCTGGGCAGGCAGGTTGTCACAGCAAGTGACCAGGGCAGTCTCTGGGCAGGCAGGTTGTCACAGAAAGTGACCAGGGCAGTCTCTGGACAGGCAGGTTGTCACAGCAAGTGACCAGGACAGTTACTGAATATACAGGCTTATACGACCTGAGATGTTGGAGCCTCCTGGTAGGCTGCAGTCCGATGGCAGATGATCGCTCCCAAGCGAGCAGGCAGGAGTCTCTGGAGTAGCCGGTGATCACTGCTGGAGATGTCCGAACCTTCGGATAAAGCTGCAGTCGGATGGCAGATGATCGCTCCCAAGTGAGCAGGCAAGAGTCTCTGGAGTAGCCGGTGATCACTGCTGATGAAGTCCGAACCTTCGGATAGAGCTGCAGTCGGATGGCAGATGATCGCTCCCAAGTGAGCAGGCAAGAGTCTCTGTAATAGCCGGGGATCACTGCAGGTGATGTCCGAACCTCCGGGGAGGGCTGCAGTCAGATGGCAGACAGCAAGCAGACAGGTAACAGGCAGGCAACTGGAAACAGGAGCTGAGGGCTGAAGCAGAGTTATACAGTGCAACAACAACATTGCTCGGGCACCTCCATTAAGGAGGAAGCCCTTAATATAGGGTGGAGTCCTCCGGCATTGGCCGGAGACTAATTTGGAAAATGCGCGCGGCTCCTTTAAGAGCGGGGGAGGGTGCGGGCGCGCGCCCTAAGTCCAGCAGCAGGGAAGGAGCGCGCGGGACCAACAGGGTGGAAGGAGGACGCCGAGGACGCTGGGGGCGCTGAGGACGCTGGGGGCGCTGAGGACGCAGAGCGCTGGTAAGGGGAACGGCGTCCCTGCCTGGCAGAGGGCCGGGACGCCGACGCTACAGTACCCCCCCTCTAGGCCCCCCCTTCTTTAGGCCAGAAAGAAATTTAGCTAGGATGAGAGGGGCATGGATGTTCTCCCGAGGCTCCCAGGTTCTCTCCTCAGGACCAAACCCCTTCCAATCCACCATAAAATAAGTCTTTCTTCCAACCCTTTTTGTGGCCAGAATGTTCTCTATCTCAAATTCATCATCAGCAGACACTGGAGCAGGAGGTGTACCTGTAGACTTGAAAAAAGAGTTAAGTACCACAGGTTTGAGGAGAGACACATGAAAAGAGTTAGGAATTCGCAAATTGGCCGGGAGTTTCAATTTATAGGACACTGGGTTGATCTGCCTGATGACCTCAAAAGGACCGATAAACCGAGGACCTAACTTGTAGGAAGGAATTTTGAGCCGAACATATTTGGACGAAAGCCAGACTTTGTCCCCAGGACGGAATTGAGGAGGATCCAGACGTTTCTTGTCAGCATGTCTTTTCATGCGCTCGGATGACTGAATGAGTGCGGACCGGGTACTCTCCCAGATGGAGGAGAATTCTCTAACCAGAGATTCCGCAGCTGGATTGTCCACAGAGATGGAAATGGGGACAGGAATCCGAGGGTGCTGACCGAAGACTATAAAAAACGGAGACTTGGTGGACGATTCGCTCTCGTGATTATTATAAGAGAATTCGGCCCAAGGCAGGAGCTCCACCCAATCAGAATGATGAGCATTAACGAAGTGTCGGAGATAGCTGGTCAGATTCTGATTTATTCGCTCAACTTGTCCATTGGACTGTGGATGGTAAGCGGAGGAGAAATCCAAGGTGACGTCTAGTAACTTACAAGTAGCTCTCCAGAAACGTGAGGTGAACTGTACCCCACGATCCGACACAATGTGACGAGGCAGACCATGAAGACGGAAGATGTGGCGGATAAAGTCTTTAGCCAACTCGGGTGCAGACGGAAGACCTGGCAGAGGAATGAAGTGAGCCATCTTGGAAAAGCAGTCAGCGACCACCCAAATGACCGTACAACCGGCAGAGACGGGCAGATCCGTAATGAAGTCCATGGCTATATGTTGCCAGGGAGCAGCGGGTACAGGAAGCGGAAGAAGACGGCCGGCAGGCAGGTGTCTCGGAACTTTGTTGCGGGCACAGGAGACACAGGCAGAAACAAAGTCTATCACGTCTTTGTGCAGGGTAGGCCACCGA
Source organism: Oophaga sylvatica (assembly GCA_033576555.1). NCBI lineage: Eukaryota > Metazoa > Chordata > Amphibia > Anura > Dendrobatidae > Oophaga > Oophaga sylvatica. Next base: position 121,343 of record JARQOD010000535.1, on the reverse strand, counting down.
TAATGCCGGGTAATGAGTTGGAGGGTCTTTTTCTGACCAGCGTGGCCAGCGAGTTTAGACGAATGACCCCAATGTAGAATTCTCTTCCGATCAGTCTCTGATACGAACGTCTTACCAGGAGGGAGACGATTTAGACTCACGGGAGCCACTTGCATCACTCTGGCGGGATCAATGATATGTTTAGGCTCATCTTCGAGATCCGACACCAGGAAGGACCGGGACAAGGCATCCGCCTTGATGTTTTTGTCAGCCGGGCGAAAATGCAAAAGAAAATCAAAGCGGGCAAAAAACAAGGACCACCGGGCTTGGCGAGGGTTAAGTCTCTGAGCATGCTGAAGGTAAGACAGATTTTTGTGGTCCGTGTAGATGATTACCGGATGAAGAGCCCCTCGAGTAGGTAACGCCACTCCTCCAATGCCAACTTAATGGCCAATAACTCTCGATCTCCTATGGAGTAGTTGCGCTCGGAGGAGGAGAAGAGTTTGGAGAAGAAACCACAGGAAACCATCTTCCCGAATGAAGATTTTTGAGTAAGTACCGCTCCGGCTCCAGCAGAGGAAGCGTCCACTCCAGGAAGAACTGCTTGTTGCCGTCCGGGCGATGCAGCACTGGAGCGGAAGAGAAGGCTTGTTTCAAGGAAAGAAAGGCCTCCTCTGCTTCGGGTGTCCACTGTTTGGGGTTAGCATCCTTGCGGGTAAGCGCTGAGATAGGAGCAGTCCTGGAAGAGAAGTGCGGTATGAAGAGACGGTAATAGTTAGCGAATCCCAGGAACCGCTGAATGGCCTTCAACCCCTCTGGTCGGGGCCACTTCTCGATGGCAGACAATTTCTCCGGATCCATTCGTAGGCCAGTCTGAGAGATAATGTAGCCCAGAAACGGAAGCGAGGTCTGCTCAAAGAGGCACTTCTCATATTTGGCGAAGAGGTGATTCTGCCTGAGCCTGAGCAGAACCTGACGAACATCCCTCCGGTGAGACTGGAGATCCGGAGAGAAGACCAAGATGTCGTCAAGGTACACCACAACGCAGGAGTAGAGGAGGTCCCGGAAGATGTCATTGACCAACTCCTGAAAGACTGCTGGAGCATTACAGAGACCAAAGGGCATAACCAGATACTCGTAGTGGCCATCCCGGGTGTTGAATGCCGTCTTCCATTCATCTCGACGGATACGAACCAGGTTGTATGCTCCACGAAGATCCAGTTTAGTGAAGATTCTAGCCCCTCTAAGACGATCAAACAACTCCGGAATGAGCGGAAGAGGGTACTTATTCTTCACCGTGATCAAATTTAGGCCTCTGTAGTCAATACAGGGACGGAGAGATCCGTCTTTCTTTTTTACAAAAAGAAACCTGCTCCCGCGGGGGAGGTAGATTTCCGGATGAATCCTTTCGCTAAATTCTCCTCGATATATTCTGACATCGACCTGGTCTCTGCAGCGGACAATGGGTAAATACGCCCACGGGGAGGCGTAGTACCAGGTAGCAGGTCGATCGGGCAATCATATGGTCTATGCGGGGGTAATGTCTCTGCTTCCTTTTTATTAAAGACATCAGCGAATGACCAATATGGAATCGGGAGTCCAGGTAGATTAGCAGGTGTAGGAGAAGAACGGATGGGATGGACAGGCACCAGACACGTTTTATGACAGTCCTGTCCCCAGCGAAGAATCTCTCCATTCTGCCAGTCGAGCACGGGTGTGTCATGGGTGCATCGCCACGAAGATCGTCGCGATTGCACATTCTGACTTCTCACAGCTGAGCTGCTGTTTCTTTGTGTTTGGTAATGAGAGAGTTAATTTTACCTAGCTCTTTGCTAAGACTAGGTTCAGCCTCGCCCGGCTGCTTTGGATTATGTTCTAATTAGTTTCCTTTATATTCCTGCCAGTCTGGGTGTTGGATGCCGGTGAAAGCATTCATATAGTTTAGCAGACTGGATCGGTTCTGGGAATACTTAAGCTAAGAGCTCCTTAGTTGTTTTTACTCTTACAGCTTATAGTTTATCTCTGAGACCTATGGTGTTCCTACTGTGTGTGAGTGTTGTATGTAAGACTTTATTTACTTTATTTCTTATCTTTCTTGTATGTCTTTCTGTTCATTAACCGTTACCTGGTCATTCCCTTTGGTGGTATTCAGGGTCCTTCTTAGGACTAGAATACAGTTGGCAGGGATTGATAGGAGACAGGGTTTACGCTGGTGGCCTGGACCTCTGTACCTTTAACAGTACCTCCAGGTTGAGGGATTAGTTAGGATCCCAGTTAGGGTCAGCTTAGACCCCGGTCACCCTCTAGCCGGAGACAGCGTATAACGGATTCCGTTTTGACCCACTGGACTTTCTGTCAGGTAAATCTATGTTATCATATAGCTATGCACATGTTATATAGTATGTTGCCCTTTTGATATAGATTATTGTCATCACATATATATATCTGCTATACAGCGTGACATTTTCACCGGCCCATACTAAAGATTCTCCCCAGCTATCATGGATCCAGTAGCCCAGCTGGCCCGGCAGTTGCAGGGATTGTCCATGGAGTTGGCAGACATTAAGTCCAAGGTTTTGTCCCCCCCGGAGCAAACCAGATCTGAACCTAAGGTTGCTCTCCCGGACAGGTTCACTGGTGGGCGGGACAAATTTTTTACTTTCCGGGAGGCATGTAAATTGTACTTTCGGCTGCGGCCTCGGTCATCTGGGAGTGAAGAGCAGAGGGGGGAATTGTTATCTCGCTCTTACAAGGGGATCCTCAATCTTGGGCGTTCTCTATTCCTCCAGGCTCCCCAGATCTCCAGTCAGTGGATCGATTTTTTACTGCCCTGGGTCTGGTATATGATGATCCGGATCGAGTCTCCCTTGCTGAAACAAGGTTACGTAAAATACGGCAAGGAAATCGTCCAGCGGAGGAATATTCTTCTGAGTTCCGTAGATGGGCAACAGATACTCAGTGGAATGACCCTGCTCTTAGGAGCCAGTTTTGTCAAGGGTTGTCTGACAAATTAAAAGATGTGTTGGCTCAGTATGATTCTCCTCCATCACTGGAGGCTGCTATGGCCCTCGCTATTCGCATTGATAGACGTCTTCGGGGAAGACGCGAGGTAACTCCGCCCCCGTGATGACTCCACCTACTACTAAAGTCCCTTATACTGAGGTTCCTCTGGTCTGTTCTGAGGAACCCATGCAGTTGGGAGGGACATCATTTTGTAGGAGGGAATCAGCGGTGCGCCGCAAGACTAGAAGGTGTTTCTTTTGCGGGAGAGAGGGACATTTTGTTGGGGGGTGTCCATCCCGGACCTCTTTGAACCAAGGAGATAACCTGGGAGTGTGTATTTCGTCCCCAAATCCCTCTCAGTTTCTCGTGCCTGCGGAGGTGGTGATTGGTACTAGAACTGAGAGGATTTCTGTTTTTCTTGATAGTGGGTCCGGGGCTAATCTGGTGGACACTCGGTTTGCCCAGGTGCATGGTATGCAACTGAGTGTATTGGCCAAACCGGTCCCTATACTCTCTATTGATTCTAGACCTCTTGGTCAAGGTAGCTTGGTACAAGCTGTTCATAACATAGATCTTCGAGTAGGGGCAATACATAAAGAGCAATTGTCTTGTTATGTGTTGGAGGGTCTGCCTGCTCCTATTGTGTTGGGACTTCCTTGGTTGGCTAAACATAACCCAGTGATTGATTGGCAATCCAGAAAGATAAGCCAGTGGGGTGAATTTTGCAAGAATAACTGCATGAGCACGGTCATCGGTGCGGTTGTGCCTAGGACTTTGCCTCCTTTTCTGGAGGACTTTTGGGAGAAGTTCTCAGAGGAGGGGTGTAAAGAGTTACCTCCTCATCGCACATATGACTGCTCAATAAAGTTGCTTCCTGATGCCTTATCTCGTACTTTCCCAGGGGTCGGGAAGACTGATGATCCGGTTCCTATTCCTCAGGAGGGAGTTGTAGTGTCAGCTGTATGCTCTGAGCTTGAGGGGGAGGTATTGGGGGCTCAGGGGGACGCCCCTGTGGGACTTCCAGGGAGACTGATAGTTCCAGATCGCTTAAGACTGAAGGTTACGGAGAACCCTTACAAACGGATGGCTGATAGGAGGAGAGTTTCTGGTCTAGATCTGAGGGTGAACGATCTGGTGTGGTTGTCTACCAGGAATATAAAACTTAAAGTTCCCTCCTGGAGGTTGGGTCCCAGATTCATCGGGCCATACAGGATCAGTTCCATAATTAATCCTGTGGCATTTCGTCTGGACCTCCCTCCTACGTTTAAAATTCATAATGTGTTTCACAAGTCATTACTTAAAAAGTATGTGGCACCAGTCATACCGTCACCTCTACCTCCTCCTTCAGTGGTAATCAATGATAACGTGGAAGTTCATTGGAGGGGGTATGGTCCTGAGGAGAGGACGTGGGTCCCTGCGTCTGATGATAACGCAGATCGATTGGTTCGGACCTTTCACACAACTTACCCGGACAGACCTGGTCATGAGGGTCCGGAGGCCCCTCGTAGAAGGGGGGGTACTGTCATGGGTGCATCGCCACGAAGATCGTCGCGATTGCACATTCTGACTTCTCACAGCTGAGCTGCTGTTTCTTTGTGTTTGGTAATGAGAGAGTTAATTTTACCTAGCTCTTTGCTAAGACTAGGTTCAGCCTCGCCCGGCTGCTTTGGATTATGTTCTAATTAGTTTCCTTTATATTCCTGCCAGTCTGGGTGTTGGATGCCGGTGAAAGCATTCATATAGTTTAGCAGACTGGATCGGTTCTGGGAATACTTAAGCTAAGAGCTCCTTAGTTGTTTTTACTCTTACAGCTTATAGTTTATCTCTGAGACCTATGGTGTTCCTACTGTGTGTGAGTGTTGTATGTAAGACTTTATTTACTTTATTTCTTATCTTTCTTGTATGTCTTTCTGTTCATTAACCGTTACCTGGTCATTCCCTTTGGTGGTATTCAGGGTCCTTCTTAGGACTAGAATACAGTTGGCAGGGATTGATAGGAGACAGGGTTTACGCTGGTGGCCTGGACCTCTGTACCTTTAACAGTACCTCCAGGTTGAGGGATTAGTTAGGATCCCAGTTAGGGTCAGCTTAGACCCCGGTCACCCTCTAGCCGGAGACAGCGTATAACGGATTCCGTTTTGACCCACTGGACTTTCTGTCAGGTAAATCTATGTTATCATATAGCTATGCACATGTTATATAGTATGTTGCCCTTTTGATATAGATTATTGTCATCACATATATATATCTGCTATACAGCGTGACAGGGTGCATGTTTTTGGAGCCAAGGCAGACCTAGTAAGAAAGCATGAGAGAGTCCAGGTAAAACATGAAACGAGATGCTCTCAGAATGCAACATTCCCACCTGCAGGGTTATGACTTCGGTGATAAGTTGGATGGGACGAGGTAGGAGACCCCCATCCACAGCAGCAACAGATACTGGTTCAACCAGAGATTTGGTGGGAATGCGATACTTCTCTACTAGAGCCTGTGAAACAAGATTACCAGCTGCTCCAGAATCAAGTTGGGCCAGTTCGAAGTAACGGTTCTTACCGATGAGAATAGAGACAGACAGCAGCAGAGATGAAGAGGATTTATTCTGGTCTAGGTGGACCTCTCCGAGCGAACCTAGACACAGGCGTTTCCCGACCTCTCCGGACAGGTACGGATCCAGTGCTCCTTACTGCCACAGTAGAAGCAACTCCTCTCGGCACGGCGTGAGTCCTGACGGGCTTTGACCATCTTGGTCTGGTCGACCTGCATAGGCTCAGCAGTGTGCATCTGAGGAGAAACGGAAGGGGTTATAGGTCTCTGAAACGAGGGTGCACGACGAGGAAACCCTCTCTCACGGGTGACCTCTTTGGCACGTTCCTGGAACCGTAGATCAATTCGATTGGCAAGATTTATTAAATCATCAAGGGAGGTTGGAATGTCCCGACCGGCAAGTTCATCTTTAATACGGCCGGACAGACCCTCCCAGAAGACCGAAATCAGGGCGTTATTGTCCCAAGCCAACTCAGAGGCTAGAGTACGGAACCGTATGGCATATTGACCAACGGTGAGACTCTCCTGACGGAGACGCAACAGAGATGATGCAGAGGAGGTCTTCCATCCAGGTTCGTCGAATACCTTCCGGAAGGCTGAGAGAAAAGCAGGCATGTCAGATACCAGAGGATCTTCTCTCTCCCAGAGAGGATTAAGCCAGGCCAGAGCCTCTCCGGTGAGATGGGACATGATGAAGGCAATTTTGGCCCGGTCAGAGTTAAACTGGTGTGCCAGGAGTTCGAAATGCAGGGTGCACTGGTTAATGAAACCACGAGCCAGAACAGGGTCGCCTCCAAACCTAGGAGGAGCTGAAAGACGAGGTCCGGGAATGGAAATCACGGAATTGGGAAGCAGCGAGACTGCCGGATTGTGAGTCATGGCTCCAGCGGTAGTTGCTGGTGATGGATTCAAAGTGTCCAAGCGGGAATTGACGTTCCGCAGGTGACCCAGGATAGCCTCCTGTTGAGACCTCTGGCGAGACAGCTCATGACACAGTTCTGGAAGTGAAGGGGTTTGGGTGCCACCGGGTTCCATGGCCCGAGCAAACTGTAACGGGTCTGGTAGGTGAAACCACTTAGCTTTATTATACAAGACAGTATACTTGTAAGAGAGCAGGTGGCGCCCGGGGAATACGGACAGGAATTCACGGGAAGTGACAAGGACAGTCTCTGGGTAGGCAGGTTGTCACGGCAAGTGACCAGGGCAGTCTCTGGGTAGGCAGGTTGTCACGGCAAGTGACCAGGGCAGTCTCTGGGTAGGCAGGTTGTCACGGCAAGTGACCAGGGCAGTCTCTGGGCAGGCAGGTTGTCACAGCAAGTGACTAGGGCAGTCTCTGGGCAGGCAGGTTGTCACGGCAAGTGACCAGGACAGTCTCTGGGCAGGCAGGTTGTCACAGCAAGTGACTAGGGCAGTCTCTGGGCAGGCAGGTTGTCACAGCAAGTGACCAGGGCAGTCTCTGGGCAGGCAGGTTGTCACAGAAAGTGACCAGGGCAGTCTCTGGACAGGCAGGTTGTCACAGCAAGTGACCAGGACAGTTACTGAATATACAGGCTTATACGACCTGAGATGTTGGAGCCTCCTGGTAGGCTGCAGTCCGATGGCAGATGATCGCTCCCAAGCGAGCAGGCAGGAGTCTCTGGAGTAGCCGGTGATCACTGCTGGAGATGTCCGAACCTTCGGATAAAGCTGCAGTCGGATGGCAGATGATCGCTCCCAAGTGAGCAGGCAAGAGTCTCTGGAGTAGCCGGTGATCACTGCTGATGAAGTCCGAACCTTCTGATAGAGCTGCAGTCGGATGGCAGATGATCGCTCCCAAGTGAGCAGGCAAGAGTCTCTGTAATAGCCGGGGATCACTGCAGGTGATGTCCGAACCTCCGGGGAGGGCTGCAGTCAGATGGCAGACAGCAAGCAGACAGGTAACAGGCAGGCAACTGGAAACAGGAGCTGAGGGCTGAAGCAGAGTTATACAGTGCAACAACAACATTGCTCGGGCACCTCCATTAAGGAGGAAGCCCTTAATATAGGGTGGAGTCCTCCAGCATTGGCCGGAGACTAATTTGGAAAATGCGCGCGGCTCCTTTAAGAGCGGGGGAGGGTGCGGGCGCGCGCCCTAAGTCCAGCAGCAGGGAAGGAGCGCGCGGGACCAACAGGGTGGAAGGAGGACGCCGAGGACGCTGGGGGCGCTGAGGACGCAGAGCGCTGGTAAGGGGAACGGCGTCCCTGCCTGGCAGAGGGCCAGGACGCCGACGCTACAGTATGCCACACTAAACAACATCGCTAACGGGATCGCTAAAAAACGTCACTATTTAGCGATCCCGTTAGCGATGTTGTTGTGTGCGGCATCTGTCAGGACCCTATTTTATCGTCGGCGCTCCCGCTGGGTAAGTATTATCGCTGTGTGGCACCTTTTATTTAGCGATTTAGCGGTATTTTGTACCGCTAAAGTCGTTAAGGAGATCGCTAACCGCGATAGCGTCCTTAACGTCATCGCTAAATAAAGCCGCTACTAGCGATATTAAAACGATCCCGCTAGCGATCGCATTAGTATGCGTCTTTATCGTGATCGCTAGCGGGATAGTTTAGTGTGGCAGTACCTTTAGGTACCAGGAGCTGACTCACGGCCTCTCCCTTGACCTTAGTGACCCTATATAGCAGGTCATTGTTCATGGCAAAATGGGGAAATCTTTCATCAGAGCCGGGCTCTTGTGGGATCTCATTCAGAACAGTTATATTTTCCCTGGCATGTTTAAGAGTGGGGTCTCGCAATTGCTCACTCCCAAAATTGCCACGGGACACAGGTAGGTCAGGGACATTCTGTTCCAGAGAACCATTATCTCCCTCCCCCCACATCACTTGAAATGGAAATTCATCATTATCATCATCATTATCATCATCATTATCATCCCCTACGTTCAACAACACACTAGCATTGTGTTCCGCCCCTATGGACCGCGCAACCTCAGTAGGAGCTTCATCACACTGTCCGGTAGAACCGTTTTTTCCCCAAAGACCCCAAAACGGGAAAGTCACGACCCAATACGACGGGGTGCATCAGGTTCTTCACTACCCCCACTTCATACGAGATCTCCCCGAGTTTTGTGACGAAGTCCACGGAAGTTACCGGGTAGACTTTGGTGTCTCCATGGATGCACACCACGCTCAGGTGTTTATCGGGGATGAAGTCCCTATCAGCCAGGCTGGCATGTATCAGAGTCACTCGACTCCCTGAGTCTAGGAGGGCTTGTACGGGGCAGCCATTTATAACCACCTGGGACACCTGTGGGCCATTCTCCTCAGCTGGGGTGGCCACGCACACTGGTTCCGCGAGGAGAGAGAGACCTTCCAGCATCACAGTCCATAGGTTCCCCCACTAGTGGACAGTTGGCTGAAATATGACCCCTTTCACGGCATCTCCAACACTGTCTCAGGTCTGGTGGTTCAGACGTGGAGACCTTTCTAGGCCTGGGAACTCCCGACAGGGAAGCATCGGCCATTGCCTCACACATGTCCCCTTGAGGCTGACCCCGTCTATCAGCAGTCCCCCTGGCCCCACCAGCTGGAACCCTCTTACTGGGAGATGTCGGAGGCCGGGAACTCCGAAGTGACGACCGCTCAGACTGCTGGTCACGGAGGTAGTCTTTGGTGGCGGAGTACCTCTCAATCAGGCTGACCAGTTGATTGGCATCTTTGGGGTCTCCCTGTCCGACCCAGAACTGCACCTCAGGAGGAAGGGCCCAGATGTACCGGTCCACCACTATTTTTTCCACCATTTGGGCCGGGGTGCTAACGTCAAGCTCCAGCCACTTCTTTACTAAATAAATGAGATCATACATTTGTGAGCGAGCAGGCTTGTCCCCACTGTATCTCCAGTTATGGACTCTCCTGGCACGGACTGCAACCGTAACACCCAGGCGGGCAAGAATCTCCGCTTTCAGCTTGGCATAGTCTCTGCTGTCCTGCTCGCTAAGGTCAAAATAGGCTTTTTGAGGTTCCCCAGTCAGATAGGGTGCAACCACCATGGCCCATTCAGATGGTGGCAGATTCTCCTTCTCTGCCAGTCTTTCAAATATAGCGAGATATGCCTCCACATCATCATGAGGCGTCATCTTTTGCAGAGTCTGTTTTACCGCCTTCTTTACCGTGGACGACGCAGGTGACCTTGCGTCATCACTCTGGGACGAGGTGCTGAGAGCCTGGCGTAGTGCTGCAACCTGCTCCATTAATAGTCGGTTAGTCTCCTGCTGTTGCACACTAGCTCTCGCCATATGTTTAAGCAGCTCCTCCATACTGTCAGACTTGTCTGTCCCGGCAACGGCAGCCTTTACCCAGGACATGCACACTCCACAGTCTTTACCACAGCCAGTTCAGCTTTGCTGTGCAGAGACTATTAGGGCTACTGTCTCTTTAAGGCTGCTTTGACAAACGTTTCTTTGCTGCTGTTTTTAGCCACTGTGTTGCCCGCATTCTTCACCAATTGTAACCAGTTCAGGGGGTATATAGCTCTGGGATCGCCGTCTCGGGTAGACGGAGTGGCATAAAGAGGCCAATCACCAACAGCAGCACTGGTGCAAACTGGCGTCAACCAGCTTTTATTAAAGTCCACAGCAACAAAACATAAAAACCAAACCATAAAACAAAGTCCTAAGCCTGGCAGGCTGCTAACTAGACACAGTTAGTTCCCTCACTACCGTGGTCTAGACTCTAACAGCCTGGCCACAACAACGTCACGCTGTCTCTGCGTACCGGAGGTTAGGGGCCTAAGCAGACCCTAAGCTGGGGCCCTGACTAGTCCCTCTACCTGGAGGTACTGTTAAAGGTACAGAGGTCCAGGCCGCCAGCGTAATCCCTACCTCCTGAGGATCCCTGAACCTCAGTGATCTAGTCCTGAGAAGGATCCCGATCACAACAACAGGGAACGGGATAATATAAGCCCAGACACAGTACTAGACGAACGAGACAGTACAAGGGGAAAATCAACAACCACCTTGCATACAAAACTACACCACAACAACAGAGGGAACACCAATGGGTAAGGAGATAAATAATAAAGCGAGGAAGGGAAAAAACCACACACAAAGTACACTTCACTCCAAACTCCAAAATACCACAAGCCGCTTTGTTTGTCTGCCAGGAATGCTTTCACCGACAACTTCCCTAACACACTTGCAGGTATTTAAAGGAGTCCCAATACTGCAGCATTGACTACAGCTGGGTGAGGCTGGGCCTAATCTAGCCCAGAGAGAGAGAATTAACTCCCTCACTGCCGAAAAACACAAAGCACCAACAACTCAGCTGCGAGAAGTCAGGCAGTGTAATCGCGACGATCTTCATGGCGACACACCCGTGACAGTACCCCCCCTTCTACGAGGGGCCTCCGGACCCTCAGGGCCAGGTTTATCCGGGTGAATAGTGTGCAAGGCCCGAATTAATCAGTCTGCGTTAATATCCGACGCAGGAACCCACATCCTCTTCTCAGGACCATACCCCTTCCAATGAACCAGGTACTGAAGGGACCGGCGATTCAGACGTGAATCGATGATTTTCGACACCTGAAACTCCAAGTTATCATTGACCACCACTGGAGGAGGAGGTAAAGGTGACGGTATCACCGGCGCCACATACCTCTTAAGCAACGATCTGTGGAACACGTTGTGAATTGTAAACGTAGGGGGAGGTCAAGACGGAATGCCACTGGATTAATTATAGAACTGATCCTGTACGGCCCGATGAACCTGGGACCCAGTTTCCAGGAGGGAACCTTAAGTTTTATATTCCTGGTAGACAACCATACCCGATCGTTCACACTTAGGTCCGGACCAGACACTCTCCTCCTATCAGCCATACGTTTGTATCGGTTCCCCATAGTACTCAGATTATTCAGCACCCCTCTCCATACTGAAGCGAGTGATGATGAAAATCGTTCCTCCTCAGGAACCCCTGAAGAGCCCCCCCTACTGAAAGTACAAAACTGGGGGTGAAAACCATATGCCCCAAAAAACGGGGACTTACCAGTAGACTCGCTCCGCCTATTATTAAGAGCAAACTCTGCCAGAGGCAAGAAAGAAGCCCAGTCCTCCTGGTTCTCTGACACAAAACACCGGAGATATGTCTCCAAGCTCTGGTTCAGACGTTCCGTCTGACCATTGGTCTGAGGATGAAAAGCCGATGAAAACGACAAATGCATCCCCCGCCGTGTACAAAATGCCTTCCAGAATTTGGACACAAACTGAGACCCCCGATCAGACACCACATCAGAGGGTACCCCGTGAAGCCTCACAATCTCCCCAATGAACACCTGCGCAAGAGTTTTAGCATTAAGAAGAGCAGGAAGAGCAATAAAATGTGCCATCTTGCTGAACCTGTCCACTACAACGAGTATGACCGTTTTACCTGAAGACGGCGGGAGGTCCATAATGAAGTCCATAGACAGATGAGTCCAAGGACGCTCCGGGATCTTCAAAGGTAAGAGGGTCCCAGACGGACGGGTATGTGGGGTCTTAGAGCGCGCACAAACCTCGCAGGACGCGACAAAAGTTACCACCTCCCTATGTAACTTAGGCCACCAAAACCGACGCGAGAGGAGATCCTCAGTTGCTTTACTCCCTGGGTGTCCTGCCAAAGCTGAATTATGGTGTGCCTCGATAACCTTTTGTCGCAACTGATTTGGAACAAACAGTCTCCCTGGAGGTCCAACAGGGGCGTCCCCCAGAGCCTCCAATACCTCCTTCTCAAGCTCAGAGCATACTGCCGACACCACCACCCCCTCCTGAAGGATAGGAACCGGGTCCTCCGTATTCCCGGCCCCAGGGAAACTACGAGATAAGGCATCCGCCTTTACATTTTTTGACCCAGGACGATATGTGACGACAAAATTAAACCTGGTAAAAAATAATGACCACCTAGTGTCACGGGTGTGTCGCTACGAAGATCGTCGCGATTGCACAGCCTGACTTCTCACAGCTGAGTTTCTGGTGCTGTGTGTTTTTCGGCAGTGAGGGAGTTAATTCTCCTCTCTCTCTGTGCTAGACGAGGCCAGCCACACCCAGCTGCAATTAATGCTGCATTAATGGGATTCCTTCAAATACCTGCCAGTCTGCTAGGGAAGTGTCGGTGAAAGCATTCCTGGCAGACAAACAGAGCGGCTTGTGGTATTTTGGAGTTTGGAGTGAAGTGTACTTTGTGTGTGGTTTTTTACCCTTCCTCGCTTTATCATTTATCTCCTTACCCGTTGGTGTTCCCTCTGTTGTTATGGTGTAGTTTTGTATGCAAGGTGGTTGTTGATTTTCCCCTGTACTGTCTCGTTCGTCTAGTACTGTGTGTGGGCTTATATTATCCCGTTCCCTGTTGTTGTGATCAGGGTCCTTCTCAGGACTAGATCACCGAGGTTCAGGGATCCTCAGGAGGTAGGGATTACGCTGGCGGCCTGGACCTCTGTACCTTTAACAGTACCTCCAGGTAGAGGGATTAGTTAGGGCCCCAGCTTAGGGTCAGCTTAGGCCCCTAACCTCCGGTACGCAGAGACAGCGTGACACCTAGCTTGTCTGGGATTCAGACGTTTTGCAGACTCCAGATATAGCAGGTTCTTGTGATCGGTGATGACAGTGACCGGATGGACTGCCCCCTCCAAAAAATGGCGCCACTCCTCAAAAGCCAACTTAACGGCCAAGAGTTCCCTATTGCCGACATCGTAATTCCTCTCAGCGGACGACAGTTTTTTAGAGAAAAATGCGCACGGATGCCACTTACCAGGGGACGAACCTTGTGACAATACTGCTCCCACCCCTACCTCGGAAGCGTCTACCTCTACAATGAACGGCTGTGACGCGTCAGGTTGAATGAGTATGGGTGCCGAGGCAAAGCATTTTTTCAAGGAGGAGAATGCTTGACAAGCCTTGTCAGACCACCTAGAAAAATCCGTCCCCTTTTTTGTCATGTCTGTGAGAGGTTTAACCATGGACGATAAATTACGAATAAATTTCCGGTAATAATTAGCAAACCCCAGGAAACGTTGTAGAGCCTTAAGATTCTCTGGCAGATCCCACTCAAGTACTGCCCGTACTTTCCCAGGGTCCATACGAAAACCGGATGCTGACACCAGGAAGCCTAAAAACTGGAGCTCCTGTACGGCGAACACACACTTTTCCCATTTGGCGTACAGTTTATTATCCCGCAAGATCTGTAACACCTGCCTAACATGCTCCTGATGAGACACAAGATCCGGCGAGTAAATTAAGATATCATCCAGATATATGACCACAAACTTTCCCACCAGGTGGCAAAAAATGTCATTTACAAAGTGTTGGAACACCGCCGGGGCATTAGTCAGACCGAATGGCATGACAAGGTTCTCATAATGCCCCTCCGGAGTGTTAAACGCCGTCTTCCACTCATCCCCTCCTTCATCCTAATCAGATTGTACGCCCCCCTGAGATCCAACTTAGAGAACCATTTGGCGCCCACGATCTGATTGAAGAGATCGGGAATAAGTGGGAGCGGATACGGATCTCGGACCGTAATCCGATTAAGTTCACGGAAATCCAGGCAAGGGCGTAGGCCTCCATCTTTCTTCTTCACAAAGAAGAACCCCGTGGCCACCGGGGAAGATGAAGGTCTAATATGCCCCTTAGCCAGACTTTCAGCAATATAATCCTTCATGGCCTGCCTCTCAGGACCAGATAGGTTATACAACCTAGATTTAGGTAACTTGGCCTCAGGGAGCACTTTTACAGAACAGTCATACACGCGATGAGGAGGTAGTTCCTGACACCCTTTCTCTGAGAACACATCCTCAAAGTCCGCCAGAAATGGAGGTAAGACCCTAGGAGTGACCGCACCGATGACCGTATTCATGCAGTTTTTATTACAGAATTCACTCCATTGGCTTATCTCTCTGGATTGCCAATTAATAACTGGGTTATGCTTAGTTAACCAAGGAAGGCCCAACACTATAGGAGTGGGAAGACCCTCCAACACGTAACAAGACAACAGTTCTTTATGTATCGCCCCCACTTGAAGTTCTACATTATGCACAGCTTGCAAAAAATTTCCCTGACCGAGAGGTCTGGCGTCGATCGAGAATATGGGGATGGGTACAACCAACACACTCAATTGCATACCTTGAACCCGGGCAAACCGAGCGTCCACCAGATTAGCCCCGACCCCACTATCCAGAAGAACAGATATCCTCTCAGTTCTCATACCCACCACCACCTCCGCCGGTACGAGAAACTAAGAAGAACTTAGGGACGAAATACTTACTCCCAGATTTCCGTCCACCACACAACCTGGGATCAATAGTTTTCCGACGACCCTTTACTCTGCAAAGGACGGGATGGACACCCCCCAATAAAATGTCCCTTTTTCCCACAGAAGAAATAACTTCCTGTTTTGTGGCGCCCCGCCGGTCCCCACCCCCGAAATGATGTCCCTCCTAATTGCATAGGCTCCTCTGGACTGACCAGGGGAACCTCCATATAAGGGACCCTTGAGGAAGGTGGAGTCATCACAGGGGGCGGAGTTACCCCGCACATCTCCCGAAGCCGTCTGTCAATACGAATAGCAAGGGGCATAGCGGCTTCCAGTGACGCGGGAGGGTCATACTGTGCCAACACATCCTTTAATTTGTCAGATAAACCTTGACAGAACTGGCTCCTGAGAGCCGGGTCATTCCACTGGGTGTCCGTGGCCCACCTACGGAACTCCGAACAGAATTCCTCCGCCAGACGATCTCCCTGCTGGATCCTACGTAACTTAGATTCAGCAAGGGAGATCCGATCCGGGTCATCATATACAAGACCCAGAGCTGCAAAAAACCTATCCACTGACTGGAGAGCCGGGGAACCCGGGGGAAGAGAGAACGCCCATGATTGTGGGTCCCCTTGTAGGAGCGAGATGACAATTCCCACCCTTTGCTCATCACTCCCCGATGACTGTGGCCGCAGCCGAAAGTACAAATTACATGCCTCCCGGAAAACAAAAAACTTGTCCCGCCCCAGTGAACCTGTCAGGGAGAGCTACTTTAGGTTCTGGTCCGGCTTGCCCCGGGGGTACAAAACCTTGGACTTAACGTCCGCCAGCTCCATGGACAAACTCTGCAACTGCCGAGCAAGACTGGCTACTGGATCCATGGTAGCTGGAGAGAATCTTTTGTCGGTCGGTGAAAATGTCACGCTGTCTCTGCGTACCGGAGGTTAGGGGCCTAAGCTGACCCTAAGCTGGGGCCCTGACTAGTCCCTCTACCTGGAGGTACTGTTAAAGGTACAGAGGTCCAGGCCGCCAGCGTAATCCCTACCTCCTGAGGATCCCTGAACCTCAGTGATCTAGTCCTGAGAAGGACCCCGATCACAACAGGGAACGGGATAATATAAGCCCAGACACAGTACTAGACGAACGAGACAGTACAAGGGGAAAATCAACAACCACCTTGCATACAAAACTACACCACAGCATCAGAGGGAACACCAATGGGTAAGGAGATAAATAATAAAGCGAGGAAAGGAAAAAAACACACACAAAGTACACTTCACTCCAAACTCCAAAATACCACAAGCCGCTCTGTTTGTCTGCCAGGAATGCTTTCACCGACAACTTCCCTAACACACTTGCAGGTATTTAAAGGAGTCCCAATACTGCAGCATTGACTACAGCTGGGTGAGGCTGGGCCTAATCTAGCCAAGAGAGAGAGAATTAACTCCCTCACTGCCGAAAAACACAAAGCACCAACAACTCAGCTGCGAGAAGTCAGGCAGTGTAATCGCGACGATCTTCGTTGCGACACACCCGTGACAAACACAGAGTTATAATTACCAGAGCTTGGCTTCCAGGAGACTCCAGCAGCGTCTGAAGCCAGATTCAGACTGAGAGCTCTCTCTGTGTAACTCTACCACCTATTTCTGGCTGCTTAATTAGGCAGCTGTGTGTACTCAGGGTTAGGCTGCAAGCCTGTACTGGATGGGGAGTGGAGTGAACGTTGTACTGCCATCCTACTTCACTCCTATATTCCTTATGCCACCCAGCTAAGAAACCTGGGCGAGATATACACCCCGTCCAGTACGCACCCCTTCAGTGTCTCACAATGTATATGTATATATATATACAGTATATCCATCTATACTATGTGTATACATGTATTCTATCTATTCTATTGTTTCTTTTTGGAAGTGCATTAGAGCAGCAGGGTGATTTGCTGCTGAAGGAGAAAAAAAAAAATCTCTCTTTAAATCTTCTGCTTCAGCGAGTGTGAGCGAGCTGAGTGTGACCGGTGTGCAAGTGTGAACGGTGGACTTGAGATTCCGTGAAGAAGTATTTGAAAAACCTTTAATCAAATACCTGTGTGAATTGGTGTGAGTGGCTGAATTGTGGATTCCTGACTGCCTTTCTACCTGTTCTATCTTTTGGGGGCTTTTTTAACCTATTTTTTCTCTCTAAAGGATTAATCTCTTATTTTACTATCTGTGTGTTTAAAGGTTTAAAGGTTAACTATATTGCATTTAAATCTTGGTGTAGCTATATTCACAAGGGGTTAATTAAGGGTGGGGGTTCATAATTAAGGGTTTATAAGGGCCAGCTGGTTGGGGCTCAAGTCTTTTTGGAAGTGCATTAGAGCAGCAGGGTGATTTGCTGCTGAAGGAGAAAAAAAAAAAAAATCTCTCTTTAAATCTTCTGCTTCAGCGAGTGTGAGCGAGCTGAGTGTGACCAGTGTGCAAGTGCGAATGGTGGTAAGTGTGACTTGAGATTCAGTGACTTTGGATTCAGGGAGTTTCCAAGGGAGGATTTACTGAATTGCTGTTACCGTATATTTTATAAATACTTTTTATTTATTTTTACTTATCCTTGCTGTCTGGTGAAATCCCCATTAGAAATGTGCTCCACTATTGCCAATGCCATCCAGTGTACATCTTGCCACATGTATGCAGTCCTTGAACAGCCGGTCGAGGGTGCATACTGCTGTGTGAGATGTGAGCACGTTGTGCATTTGGAAGCCCAAATACTGGATCTAAATGTGCAGCTGGCAACACTGAGATCCATAGACAATATGGAAAGGAGTCTTCTGCTCACTGAGCAGACGCTCAATGGGATCGATGAGGGGGGGATGATAGGATGGAGCTGCAGGACACTGAAGTAGGAAGATGGGTGACAGTTAGAAGGCGGGGTAAAGGGAAGAGTGCCAGGGAGGCTAGTCCTGATCTGGCACACCCCAATAAGTTTGCAAAGTTGGCAGATGAGGGGGTTGTCAGTACAGGGGTAGCACTGCTGCAGCCAGGCACGTCCTCTGAAAGCCGGAGGAGTGTCTGCTCCAGTAAGGGGGGAATTAGGAGAGCAGGGCAGGCCAGACAGGTGCTGGTAGTGGGGGACTCAATTATTAGGGGAACAGATAGGGCAATCTGTCACAAAGACAGGGATCGTCGAACAGTGTGCTGCCTACCTGGTGCTCGAGTCCAACACATCGCTGATCGGGTTGACAGATTACTGGGAGGGGCTGGTGAGGACCCAGCGGTCATGGTGCACATTGGCACAAATGACAAAGTTAGAGGTAGGTGGAAGGTCCTTAAAGACGATTTCAGGGAATCAGGCTGCAAGCTTAAAGCAAGGACCTCCAACGTGGTATTTTCTGAAATACTGCCGGTACCACGTGCCACACCAGAGAGGCAACGGGAGATTAGGGAGGTTAATAAGTGGCTCAAGAATTGGTGTAGGAAGGAGGGGTTTGGGTTCCTGGAGAACTGGGCTGACTTCTCAGTTGGCTACAGGTTCTATGCTAGGGACGGGCTGCACCTCAATGGGGAGGGTGCAGCTGTGCTGGGGGAGAAAATGGCTAGAAGGTTGGAGGAATCTTTAAACTAGGGACTGGGGGGAGGGTATTCATTTTATAGGAGGGGAAGGCAGTGCAGATAGAGACCTGGGCACAAATAATGAAATTGGGGGTGGGGGTGGCATGGGGGGTGGGGTTAGAACAGTTAATAATTTAAGAAAGAATAGAGGTACAGAGAGATACATAAAGTGCATGTATACTAATGCCAGAAGCCTCACCAACAAAATGGAGGAATTAGAATTAATTTTGTTGGAACATAATTATGACATGGTGGGGATATCTGAGACTTGGCTGGATGAGAGCCACGACTGGGCGGTTAATTTACAGGGCTATAGTCTGTTTAGAAATGACTGTAAAAATAAGCGAGGTGGGGGTGTGTGTTTATATGTAAAATCATCCTTAAAACCCATCCTGCATGATATCTGTGAATCTAATGAAGATGTAGAGTCTCTGTGGGTGGAGATTAGGGGAGGGGGAAAAAATAATAAATTACTGATAGGGGTTTGTTATAAGTCTCCTAAAATAATGGAAGCAA
The DNA here is from genome assembly GCA_033576555.1 of Oophaga sylvatica. Lineage (NCBI taxonomy): Eukaryota > Metazoa > Chordata > Amphibia > Anura > Dendrobatidae > Oophaga > Oophaga sylvatica. The sequence goes on along the minus strand of JARQOD010000535.1, from coordinate 102,471 downwards.
CAGAGAATATCCTCGTAAAGCAAATAGATGAAGCAGCGACTCATGGAGAAGTCATTATTATGGGGGACTTCAACTACCCTGAAATACATTGGGGAACAGAAACCTGCAGTTCCAGCAAAGGTAATAGGTTTCTGACAACTATGAGAGACAATTACCTTTCACAACTAGTTCAGGACCCAACAAGAGGGGGGCACTGCTAGACCTAATATTATCCAACAGGCCAGACCGCATATCGAATATAAGGGTTGGGGGTCACTTGGGTAATGGTGATCACAAAATAATAAGCTTTCATGTATCCTTTAATAAGATGTGTAGTCGAGGGGTTACAAGGACACTAAACTTCAGGAAGGCAAATTTCCAACGGATGAGAGATGATCTTGGTGCAATAAACTGGGACGATATCCTGAGACATAAAAATACACAAAGAAAATGGGAGACGTTTATTAGTATCCTGAATGCAAAAACTGAACCTGGAAATTATAGGCCAGTGAGCTTAACATCTACTGTGGGTAAAATCCTGGAGGGTTTTTTAAGGGATACTATATTGGAGTATCTGAAGCTGAATAACCTGATGACACAGTATCAGCATAGGTTTACGAGGGACCGTTCTTGTCAGACTAATCTGATAAGCTTTTATGAAGGGGTAAGTTCAGGACTGGACCAAGGGAACGCAGTGGACATGGTGTTCATGGACTTCTCAAAAGCTTTTGATACAGTGCCACACAAAAGGTTGATACATAAAATGAGAACAATGGGGATAGGGGAAAATATGTGTAAGTGGGTTAAGAACTGGCTCATGGATAGAAAACAAAGGGTGGTTATTAATGGAGCACACTCGGACTGGGTCACGGTTAGCAGTGGGGTACCACAGGGGTCAGTATTGGGGCCGCTTCTCTTTAACATATTTATTAATGACCTTGTAGGGGGCATACAGAGTAGTATTTCAATATTTGCAGATGACACTAAACTCTGCAGGGTAATAAATACAGAGGAGGATAATTTTATATTACAGGAGGATTTATGTAAACTAGAAGCTTGGGCTGATAAATGGCAAATGAGCTTTAATGGGGATAAATGTAAGGTCATGCACTTGGGTAGAACAAATAAGATGTATAATTATGTGCTTAATTGTAAAACACTGGGCAAAACTGTCACTGAAAAAGACCTGGGTGTATGGGTGGACGACAAACTCACATTTAGTGGCCAATGTCAGGCAGCTGCTGCCAAGGCAAATAAAATAATGGGATGCATTAGACGAGGCATAGATGCTCATGAGGAGAACATAATTTTACCTCTATACAAGTCACTGGTGCGACCACACTTAGAATACTGTGTGCAGTTCTGGTCTCCGGTGTATAAGAAAGACATAGCTGAACTGGAGCGGGTGCAGAGAAGAGCGACCAAGGTTATTAGAGAACTGGGGGGTCTGCAATACCAAGACAGGTTATTACACTTGGGGTTATTTAGTTTGGAAAAACGAAGGCTTAGGGGTGATCTTATTACAATGTACAAATATATGAGGGGACAGTACAAAGACCTTTCTAATGATCTTTTTACTCTTAGACCTGTGACGGGGACAAAGGGGCATCCTCTACGTCTGGAGGAAAGAAGGTTTAGCCATAATCACAGACGCAGATTCTTTACTGTAAGAGCAGTGAGACTATGGAACTCTCTGCCGTATAATGTTGTAATGAGTGATTCCTTACTAAAATTTAAGAGGGGACTGGATGCCTTTCTTGAAAAGTATAATATTACAGGCTATATTCACTAGTTTCCTAGATACAGCATTGATCCAGGGAGCTAGTCTGATTGCCGTATGTGGAGTCGGGAAGGAATTTTTTTCCCCAATGTGAAGCTTACTGTTTGCCACTTGGGTTTTTTTTGCCTTCCTCTGGATCAACATGTTAGGGCAGCTTAGGATAGGATATGGGTTGAACTAGATGGACTTAAAGTCTTCCTTCAACCTTAATAACTATGTTACTATGTTACCTGTCAGTGTACTTTTACAGTACACCGCCCTGAATTGCCGGCTTTTCTAAAGGACACCGGTGCGTAATTCTCGCAAGTCACACGTGTGGTCCGTGTGTAATCCGTATTTTTCTCGCCCACATAGACTTGCATTGGTGATTCTCGGCCGTAATACGGTGACAATGGCAGCATGCTGCGATTTTTTCAGCCCGTATAAAACAGCAGAGAAAAAACTCGGCACCTGGGAGCTGCCCCATAGATTACTGTTGGTCCGAGTGATATGAGATTTTTTTTCTCGCATAGCACTCGTCCGTATTTCTCGCTAGTGTGACTCCGGCCTAAGGCTACGTGCACACGTTCAGGAATGTTTGCAGAATATTCCTGAGCAAAAACTGACTTTTTTCGTGGTAAAAATGCGCGGTTTTTGGCACGGATTTTGCATGGTTTTTACGCGTTTTGGTGCGTTTTTTTGAGCGGATTTGATGCGTTTTTACCGCAATTTTTCCCTGAACTTTCTAGGTCAATTATATAGCGGGAAAAACGCTAGAATTCCGCAAAATTAATGAACATGTTGCTAGATTTTCCGCGATGCGTTTTTTTCCATGTGCACAAAGATTGCGGAATTCATTCTAAATGATAGTATGCTTAATACATGCGTTTTTGACGCGTTTTTCCCACGAAAAAAACGCAAATAATCCTGAACGTGTGCACTTAGCCTAAAAGGACATATGTGAGAATTAATTTCATTCTTAAACCACCTCCTGCTGTAAAAAATATGCAGCTAAATCCACTGTGTGAATAAAAACACTACATTTTATAGTCCCACTACCCTGGATTTTGCTGCACATTTACCCCTTTGCATTTAAAAGCTGAAATCTGTTGCGACATCCCCAACATAAATTGATATTCTACAGATTTTTAATTTGCGGCGTCTGTCAAGTTACACTTGGGATTTCTCTGTATAAAATCTAGTGAAATCTTCTCAGCACTGGTATGGTAGTACATTGTTGATTTCTGGCAAGAAAATCTGCAGTGAAAATCATGAGTTAGTGCTAATTATAAAGTTTCAGGATTTCCATCGTCCAGGATATAGAGAAGTAATAGTAGTGCTTATTAGAGTTGAGCGATACTTTCCGATATCCTAAAGTATCGGAATCGGAATGGTATCGCCGATATCACTAAAATATCGGCGATACCCGATACCGATACCGGAAGTCCCATGTAAGTCTATGGGAACAAAATATCGCAACTAAAAAAACCCCATTCTTTCCTTGTAAACACTAAATATACACACATAGAATACATATATATATATATACATGTCATTGTGACATATATATATACATATATGTATAGTTTATACACTTCTACATAGTAAAATATCCTCTGATTCAATTGCCGGGTAAAGCCGGCTTCAGTGAAAAAGACAGAAGCACCCGACATGAAATGACACTTGGTGTACATAGGGTTAACCATGTCTTTTCATGTCCTTTGCTATCTAATTTGCACAAACAATTAAATCAGACTATGTGTGCAAAATTTCACACCTGTAGGGGTTAATTAAAGGTGTAAATTCGTTGTAAAAAAAACGGACTTTTTTGCTACGAATTTACACCTTTAATTAACCCCTACAGGTGTGAAATTTTGCACACATAGACTGATTTAATTGTTTGTGCAAATTAGATAGCAAAGGACATGAAGAGACATGGTTAACCCTATGTACACCAAGTGTAATTTCATGTCGGGTTCTGCATTTTCACAAAAGCCGGCAATTGAATTAGCGGCTATTATACTATGTAGAAGTGTATGAACTACAAATATAAATATATATATATATATGTGTCACAAATTCAATGACATGTATATATATATATGAGGTGTAAAATTGCTGAAAAAAAATGCGTGGGCTCCCGCCCTATTTTCGCAACCAGACAGACAAAGCCAGTGAGTGGGGGCAGATAATAATAGCCCAGAGAGGGACCATTATTTTTGCCCCCCCCCCGGCTACTAACATCTGCCCCCAGACACCCCAGGAAAGACAAATCTATAATTAGATTCGCCCTTTCTGGCACTTTGCCCGTCTATTCCCATTGCCCTGTAGCGGTGGCGAATGGGTTAATATGGGGTTAAAGCCACCTTGCTATTGAAAGGTGACCTTAAGCCAGGTTAATAATTGAGAGCTGTCAATTAGACAACTATCAATTATTAATCCTATTGCATGAAATAAAAATAAAACACACACACTTTAATTAAAAATCATTTTAATGAAATAAAGACACATGTTTTTGACCATCTTTTATTTTACTGCAAAAACCATTTCCTGTAATAAAAATAAAATAAAAAAAGCAAAATTATTCTTACCTATCCCATGCACAGTCAGGTCCCACGGTGTAATCCTTCAGAAAGGGTTAATGTTTACTGCAGGGACCGCAGCTAATGCTGCAGCCTCACAGTAAACCCCAAATTAATGAGTTCCTCTCCTGCCTGACAGGAGAGTAAAGGCTGGGTGTCACATAACGATACACCAGCGATCCCGACAACGATATGCACTTGTCAGGATCGCTGGTGTATCGCTACATGATCGCTGCTGAGCTGCCAAACAGGCAGCTCAGGCAGCGATCTGGGACAGCGACACTGCGGGTAACATCGCTTAAGGGCCCGTCTCACATAGCGATATCGCTACCGAGATCGCTGCTGAGTCACTAGTTTTGTGACGCAGCAGCGAGCTCACCAGCGATATCGCTGTGTGTGACATTCAGCGACGATCAGCCCCCCTGCCGGGTATCGCTGATCGTCGCAGAAATGTCAGGACCTTTTTTTGATCGCTGGTTTCCCTCTGACAGGCACGCATCGCTGCGTGTGACAGGCGGGAGACCAGCGATCCGCTGGTAACCAAGGTACACAGTGGGTTTCCAGGCACCGCGCAGCGCTTGGAAACCCGCTGTGTACCTTGGATACCAGCTCCCTGCATCAGGGCGCTGGTATCCAAGGTACACAGCGGGTTTCTAGGCACAGCCCCGCGCCTAGAAACCCGCTGTGTACCTTGGTTACCAGCGGATCGCTGGTCTCCCGCCTGTCACACGCAGCGATGTGTGCCTGTCAGCGGGAAACCAGCGATCAAAAAAAGGTCCTGACATTTCAGCGACGATCAGCGATACCCGGCAGGGGGGCTGATCGTCGCTGAATGTCACACACAGCGATATCGCTGGTGAGCTCGCTGCTGCGTCACAAAACTAGTGACTCAGCAGCGATCTCGGTAGCGATATCGCTATGTGAGACGGGCCCTTAAGTGGAAAGCTTAATTGATTGCTTTCCACTTTCACTTCAGGTCAGCCAGGGACACCATCAGTGACGTCAGAGGGAACTGATTAACAAAAATAGGGGTTCCCTTCGAAAAAAAAATGGCGTGGGGTCCCCCCTATTTTTGTTAACCAGCCAGATGAAGCAGACCGCTGAGGCCTGGATTTTCAGGCTGTTAAGGAGCCAAGATCCATGGACCTTGCCAGCCTGATAATACCAGGCCACAGCAGTCTGCATATCTTGGCTGATTAACAAAAATAGGGGATCCCCTCGAAAAAAATTGGCGTGGGGTCCCCCCTATTTTTGTTAACCAGCCAGATGAAGCAGACCGCTGAGGCCTGGATTTTCAGGCTGTTAAGGAGCCAAGATCCATGGACCTTGCCAGCCTGATAATACCAGGCCACAGCAGTCTGCATATCTTGGCTGATTAACAAAAATAGGGGATCCCCTCGAAAAAAATTGGCGTGGGGTCCCCCTATTTTTGTTAACCAGCCAGATGAAGCAGACCGCTGAGGCCTGGATTTTCAGGCTGTTAAGGAGCCAAGATCCATGGACCTTGCCAGCCTGATAATACCAGGCCACAGCAGTCTGCATATCTTGGCTGATTAACAAAAATAGGGGATCCCCTCGAAAAAAATTGGCGTGGGGTCCCCCCTATTTTTGTTAACCAGCCAGATGAAGCAGACCGCTGAGGCCTGGATTTTCAGGCTGTTAAGGAGCCAAGATCCATTGACCTTGCCAGCCTGATAATACCAGGCCACAGCAGTCTGCATATCTTGGCTGATTAACAAAAATAGGGGATCCCCTCGAAAAAAATTGGCGTGGGGTCCCCCCTATTTTTGTTAACCAGCCAGATGAAGCAGACCGCTGAGGCCTGGTTTTTCAGGCTGGTAAGGATCCAATATCCATGGACCTTGCCATCCTGATAATACCAGGCCACAGCAGTCTGCTTAGCTTGGCTGGTTAACAAAAATAGGGGATCCCCTCGAAAAAAAAACGGCGTGGGGATCCCCCCTATTTTTGTTAACCAGCCAAGTAAAATGCAGACTGCTGCGGCCTGGTATTAAAAGACTGTCAAGGCCCATGGATTTTGGCCCTCAACAGCCTGATAATACCAGGCTACAGCAGCCCCACATTTGGCGCATCAAAAGATGTGCCAATTGTGGCACTTTACCCGGCTCTTCCCACTTGCCCTGTAGCGGTGGCAAGTGGGGTAATAAGGGGTTAATGTCACCGTTGATTGCACGGTGACAATAAGCCCGGTTAATAATGGAGAGGCGTCAATAAGACACCGATCCATTATTAATCCCAAAGTTATTAAATGTATAAAAAAAAGACACAGCAAGAAAAAAGTATTTTAATGAAATAAAAGAGACAACACAGTTTTCATTTCTTTTATTGTACTCTCATTCCTGCGACGCCATCGATCTCCTGTAAAAAAAAGAAAAAAAAAAAAAACCAACAGTATACCACCTGTCCGACGCAGTCCATAACGACAGTCCCACGACGATCCAACTCTGCTACATCGCAATGACAGGCAGAGCCTGTCATCGCGACGCAGCACAGCTGATTACCTGCTTCCCCGGCGGTGACGTCATCGGACTGACTGCTTTACGGCCGGGATTACCCAGCAGTCACTGCAGTTATCGCGAGAAACTGCATGTGACCGCCGGGGAAAGAAGATTGCGGCCATCAAGCAGTCCAGGACGTGACCGCCGAAGATCTTCTGCCAGGTAAGTGCCGCTGACTCCTGACAGACCCGACCGACGGACACTGACAGTGACAATCCCGATTCCGGTATCCGATAAGACGAAAATATCGGAACTCGGAATCGGAATTCCGATACAGCCAATATCGGCCGATACCCGATATTTGCAGTATCGGAATGCTCAACCCTAGTGCTTATACAATGACACATATGTCACCTCCATATAATCTCACAGGCAGACATGCAGACACACTGGGTGGCTCTGCCATCACCAGTATCTGTATTAACGCAATGGATACTAAATGAAGCTTGTATAGTTCGTTTTTTTTATATTCTAAATCTACATTTTGCCATCCTTCCTTTTCTCATTTTACAAGTCAGTCTATATGATGATCTGGGGAGCTTACTAGCAAAGAATATGGAGCGTGTTCAAGCAGACTGGTCCACTGGAAAATTTCCAATTTATGAAAACAGTTTATGAAACAGTGTGATCAACAGTGCTAAATGGGTGTGGATATGGGTGTGACTAGTTGTGAAATGGGTGTGGATATGGGGGTGACTAGTTGTGAAATGGGTGTGGATATGGGTGTGACTCGTTGTGAAATGGGTGTGGATATGGGTGTGACTAGTTGTGAAATGGGTGTGGATATGGGTGTGACTAGTTGTGAAATGGGTGTGGATATGGCTGACTACTTGTGAAATGGGTGTGACTAGTTGTGAAATGGGTGTGGATATGGGTGTGACTAGTTGTGAAATGGTTGTGGATATGGGTGTGACTAGTTGTGAAATGGGTATGGATATGGGTGTGACAATTTGTGAAATGGGTGTGGATATGGGTGTGACTAGTTGTGAAATGGGTGTGGATATGGGTGTGACTAGTTGTGAAATGGGTGTGGATATGGGTGTGACTAGTTGTGAAATGGGTGTGGATATGGGTGTGACTCGTTGTGAAATGGGTGTGGATATGGGTGTGACTAGTTGTGAAATGGGTGTGGATATGGGTGTGACTAGTTGTGAAATGGGTGTGGATATGGCTGTGACTACTTGTGAAATGGGTGTGACTAGTTGTGAAATGGGTGTGGATATGGGTGTGACTAGTTGTGAAATGGGTGTGGATATGGGTGTGACTAGTTGTGAAATGGGTGTGGATATGGGTGTGACTAGTTGTGAAATGGGTGTGGATATGGGTGTGACTAGTTGTGAAATGGGTGTGGATATGGGTGTGACTAGCTGTGAAATGGGTGTGGATATGGGTGTGACTAGTTGTGAAAAGGGTGTGGATATGGGTGTGACTACTTGTGAAATGGGTGTGGATATGGGTGTGACTAGTTGTGAAATGGGTGTGGATATGGCTGTGACTAGTTGTGAAATGGTGTGGATATGGCTGTGACTACTTGTGAAATGGGTGTGGATATGGCTGTGACTACTTGTGAAATGGGTGTGGATATGGGTGTGACTAGTTGTGAAATGGGTGTGGATATGGGTGTGACTAGTTGTGAAATGGGTGTGGATATGGGTGTGACTACTTGTGAAATGGGTGTGGATATGGGTGTGACTACTTGTGAAATGGGTGTGGATATGGGTGTGACTACTTGTGAAATGGGTGTGGATATGGCTGTGACTAGTTGTGAAATGGGTGTGGATATGGGTGTGACTAGTTGTGAAATGGGTGTGAATATGGGTGTGACTAGTTGTGAAATGGGTGTGGATATGGGTGTGACTAGTTGTGAAATGGGTGTGGATATGGGTGTGACTAGTTGTGAAATGGGTGTGGATATGGCTGACTAGTTGTGAAATGGGTGTGGATATGGGTGTGACTAGTTGTGAAATGGGTGTGGATATGGGTGTGACTAGTTGTGAAATGGGTGTGGATATGGGTGTGACTAGTTGTGAAATGGGTGTGGATATGGCTGTGACTAGTTGTGAAATGAGTGTGGATATGGCTGTGACTACTTGTGAAATGGGTGTGGATATGGGTGTGACTAGTTGTGAAATGGGTGTGGATATGGCTGTGACTAGTTGTGAAATGGGTGTGGATATGGCTGTGACTACTTGTGAAATGGGTGTGGATATGGTGTGACTAGTTGTGAAATGGGTGTGGATATGGGTGTAACAAGTTTTGAAATGGGTGTGGATATGGGTGTGACTAGTTGTGAAATGGGTGTGGATATGGGTGTGACTAGTTGTGAAATGGGTGTGGATATGGGTGTGACTAGTTGTGAAATGGGTGTGGATATGGCTGTGACTAGTTGTGAAATGGGTGTGGATATGGCTGTGACTAGATGTGAAATGGGTGTGGATATGGGTGTGACTAGTTGTGAAATGGGTGTGGATATGGGTGTGACTTGTGAAATGGGTGTGGATATGGGTGTGACTAGTTGTGAAATGGGTGTGGATATGGCTGTGACTAGTTGTGAAATGGGTGTGGATATGGGTGTGGATATGGGTGTGACTAGTTGTGAAATAGGTGTGGTCAGGGCGCGGCCTAAAATTTGCTGCGGAGCCGCAAACTTGTCCCTCTTTCCCTTCTTCAAAAGTTGGGAGGTATGTGTCTGTAATAACTCTATATCAGTAGCGTAGCTACTGGGGGGCAGAGGAGGCCGTGGCCCCGGGCCCAGTCACATGCAGGGGCCCACTGGGAGACATGGCCAGTATCTGATGTGTCAGGGAGAGAGCAGCACAATGTCGGATCCCTCTGCCACAGGTTGCAGTGCCTGTCTGTGTGTGTGCAGTGCACGGTGCTGCTGTCTCACCAGAGGAGCTCCTTTCTTCCTTCCTTCCTTCCTTCCTGGCCGGCAGCAGCAGCTGTAGTTTCACTTTCTGCCCTGCAGGCTCTGGTTGTCTCAGCCACACTGGGTCCTAGTGCCCTCTGTGTGCAGACACTGGACACTTCCTGCTCCTGCCTCAGCCACTGCCTGCAAGCTTCATGGTAAGAGGGGATGGAATTTATTAAATTCATTCAGCTCAGGCATGTCATGGTCACTGTGGGGGGATGTGAGAGGATGGAGGTATTGTGGGGGAGGGTGAACAGGGCACTGGGGTGAATGTAAGAGGATGGGGGTATTGTGAGTGAGGGGGTACAGGGCACAGGGGGTGAATGTGAGAGGATGGGGTATTGTGGGGGCTGGCGCACAGGAGTTAATGTGAGAGGATGGGGGTATTGTGAGTGAGGGGGTACAGGGCACTGGGGGTGAATGTGAGAGGATGGGGATATTGTGGGGCTGGCGCACAGGGGTTAATGTGAGGATGGGGGTATTGTGAATGAGGGGTACAGGGCACTGGGGATGGATGTGAGAGGATGGGGTATTGTGGGGTCAGGGGGACAGCACTGAGGGTTGCATGTGAGAAGATGGGCTGTTGGGGAGTGGGAGGGGGACAGGTGGGAGGTAGGGGGCTTTTTTTTACTTGTGAGCTTGTTAATACTTTAATAATAGATTAATATTTCAGTATTAGTATAACAATCGCACAGACAGACGGCCGTACAACTCATGCGAGGATCGCACTCAATCCTCGGACTGCCCGCTTTCCCTCCTGACATGAGCGTGATGGATTACTATCAAAAATAGGAGAACAAACAGGAGTTTTTTTTGATGCAAAAAATCATGAAAAAAGTTTATTAAACATGACAAACATTTTAGACTAGCACAATAAGGTACAAAATGTGTGTTTAAAAAGGACACCAAACAGGGCGGCAATATGACACATATAGCACAAAAACATGCAGGTACAGATATATATTTGTGTAAAGGTAGCTATGGGAGAAATTCAGCAACAGCGACCAGATACATAACAATAGTATTCATCCGGTAAGTAAACAATACACGGTCTCAAAAAACATTAAAGTTTGCTGACATAACAAAACCACAAATGGTTTTGTTATGTCAAAAGCTACCTTTACACAAAAGCTACCTTTACACAAATATATATCTGTACCTGCATGTTTTTGTGCTATATGTGTCATATTGCCGCCCTGTTTGGTGTCCTTTTTAAACACACATTTTGTACCTTATTGTGCTAGTCTAAAATGTTTGTCATGTTTAATAAACTTTTTTCATGATTTTTTGCATAAAAAAAACTCCTGTTTGTTCTCCTATTTTTGATTGATTCATGGAGTTATTAGTAGTGTAGCCTTTCCGGGGGGTTTAGCTCTAGGATCGCTGTCTGGGTAGACAGAATGGCACGGAAACAGTTCATTCAGACAGCAGTTTGGTGAAAACTGGCCGCAACCAGTTTTATTAAAGTCCACAGCACACAGATAAAAACAAATCATAAACAGAAAACCTGGGCTTGTCTAGCCTCTAATTACACTTAGATAGATGGCCCTCTCTATCCGGGACCCAGACTCTACCAGTCTGTGCCCAAAACAACACATATGATATATGTTACCAGTATGGAGTTTCACAGACACTCCTCTTTATGTCTGAAGGCAACTCCAATGTCCAGACTTGAGAGAGGTCACCTCCTATTCAGTCGCTATTCGCACGGATTCTCACTGCGACTACTCCTGTGTCCGGGGTACTTCCTGCACCCAGACTGAGATAGCTCACACTCTTAGAGACTGCTTCCTTGTGCCAGGACACCTCCCTGTGTCCGGGCTAAAGACAGCTCCCACACTCTTGGAGACACCTTCTGTGCCTGGACCCCTTGTCCAGACTGAATGAGCTCTCTGACTGTGCTCCCAAGCACCTACTTCTGGCTTCCTAATCAACACCTGAGTGGATTCAGGTCTGAGCTGCAAGCGTGTACTGAATGGCAGGTGTAGTGACCTTTCTTTACCACCAGGTTTACAAAGCCACACATTTCGCTCATACCAGTCAGCAAGGTACTTAGGTGAAATATACACCTCATTCACCACATATTCCTTCACTGTCTCACATATCCCCTCCCTCTTCTCCAGACCGGAGGGCTGGTCATCCAGACCGGAGGGCTGGTCAACAATCCAACAGAGACAGTGAACTCTGGACCAGTCATGGCCCTCATCAGCTTCATCCTCACCACTGTCATAGCCAACATCAGTTTTCTCTTCATCTGAAGCATCCGCACTACCCTGTACCCTCCCAGGCCTATACTCTCTGCGGGCCTCGGGTATCCTGCACGGTTTCATCTTGACTTTAGTGCCAGCCTCAGTCTCGGTATAGTGGCTCACCAGATAAGTACGACCAGGCACGTCAGAACAGCTCTGCTGATTCTTCCTCAGAAACTTTCGTACCTCCTGTTTTTGGGGCACTGACCCTGTGTCACCAACTGTCACAGGAGGTATAGGGGTTTTCTCTAATTCCCCCTGAACTTTCTTTAGCACATCTACTTTCTTAAATATCAGTTGATTCATAAATTCTACCTCACAGAACCCAAGCGCCTCTGTCATGGTCTCTGACCATTCCGAGCCACACTGTTCAAACGATTGGCACTGTAGAGGGAGCTGATCGTTTTTCTTGGTCGGTACACATAATTTATCCTCTTCTGGTACAGGCTCACTTTGCATAAGACTCAGAGCTCTTACTTCTTTCTCCAGGAGATCCTCATGGCTACGCATCTTCTCCTGTAGTTGTTGGACGTCCTTTACGTCTTCGGCCCTTTCTTCAGGCTCTTCTGGTAGGACATGCTCAGAAGCCCTACCATCAGTCTTCTTTTCCACCACGTTCTGCATCCCATCTGAGCTCCCGTGTATCTGCAGCGGCAACGGAGCGACACATCGCCCCTCCCACTCACTGGGACGTGGTTCAAGTGTAGACTCCATGAAAATGCGCCTGAGCTCACCAAGGCCAACCCGAGGTCTCAAAATCTCATCTTGGGATTTATCCAGATCCTTTGGGTCGCTCGGGAACTCCGATGGCGCAGCGGGCGCCGAACTTCCGGCCCGAGCTTCGCGAGTCGCAGCCACGGATCCGGACAGTACACCGTCCACGCCGCTGTCTCCAGCAGAAACATATTCCGGGGCAGAGTCATTCCCCACATCTTCAGTCTTGTTCCTCACAGCTTCACTTGAGACATCAGCCTCTGGTGAGGCACCTGGCCTGGTGTCCACCACTTCCATGGCTTTCTCCACCTCTGCAGCATCACCTTCCGAGTCCTTGGCCTGATGCAGATCCACACCATACATTGATAACTTCTCATTTTCAACAGCATCCACTTGTGCTGTGTTCAGTTTCAGAGTCCTGTCTTTCACCTTAGTCTTCGCCAGGGAACCGGCCAACGGTACAACATCTTCAGATGCCATCCTCCGTCCGACTGCAAGGTCAGCCTCAGCCTTCCTCTCAGGACTCTCAATCTCCTCTGCTACCATGCCTTCCTCACTTGCACTGGTTGCTTTATTGTCATCAGATGACTCACTATCACCACCACTATCCCTGTCTGACCCCCTTTTCTCAGCCACATCTGGCTCACTTCCAGGGTTAGACACTTCATTTTCATTCACATCCGGCTCACTGTCAGGGTTATACAATTCATTCTCATTCACATCTTGATCTGGAACCTTAGTTAACATGTCATCCACAACATTAACTTCACCATCTGGTCCCTGGTTTCCCTCAGGTGGTCCCTCAAGTATGTGACTATGTGATAACCCCAGCACTATACTTCCATATAGCTCAGATACCAGGAGCTGACTTACGACCTCTCCCTGGACTTCAGTGTCCCTATACAATAGGTTATTGTTCATGGCAGCATGAGGAAACCTCTCCTCAGAGCCAGGCTCTTGGGGAACCTCATTCAGAACAATTACATTTTCCTGTGCCGTTTTAAGAGTGGGGTCTCGCACCGGCTCACTCCCAAAATTGTCACAGGAGCCAGGCAGGTCAGGGACACTCGGTTCCCGAGAACCACCATCCTCGTCTCCCAACATCACCTGCAAAGAAATGTCATCTTTATCACGGTCATCATCAGTATCATCACTATTATGATTAGCATTATCATCATTATCAATATCAGCATCCTCATCATGATCATCATTATCATTATCAATATTATCATGGTCATCATCATTATCACATAAGTTTAACGGCCCACTAGCATTGTGTTCCGCCCCTCGGGACTGCGCACCCTCAGTAGGAGCTTCATCACACTGTCCATCAGAAACATTTTTCCCCCAGAGATCCTTAGACCAGGGAAAGTCATTACCCAATATAACGGGGTGCACCAGGGTCTTCACTACCCCCACTTCATATGAAACCTCCCCGAGTTTGGGGACCAAGTCCACGGCAGTCTCTGGGTAGACTTTGGTGTCTTCATGGATGCACACCACACTCAGGTGCTTATCAGGGATGAAGTCCCTATCACTCAGGCTGTCACATACGGAAGTCACTGGACTCTCTGAGTCCAAGAGGGCCTGTGCTGGGCAGTCACTTACAACCACCGGGGACCCCTGTGGTCCAGTCTCTTCGGCTGAGGTGGACACACACACAGGCTCTGCGCAGGGAGAGAGGGATCTGCCAACATCACAACACATAGGCTCCCCCTCTATTGGACAGTTGGCTGCAATTTCACGCCAGCTCCAACACTGTCCATCACACTCTCCCACCCACATGTCCCCTCGGGCCTGAACCCGCTTATCAGCATACCCCATGTCCCCAACAGCTGGAACGCTCTTACCGCGAGAGTTCAGCGTCCGGGAACTCCGAAGTGACGACCTCTCAGACGGCTGTACCTCAGGAGGACGTGCTTGGGTGTAGCGGTCCACTATCACCTTTTCAACTCCATAATCAGGCCTGCTGACTGCAGACTCCCAACTGTATCTCCAGTCATGTACTCCCCTGGCACGGGCTGTCACCGTAACACCCAGCCGGGTAAGAATCGCCGCTTTCAACTTGGCATAGTCTTCGCTGTCCTGCTTGCTCAGGTCAGCCCAGACTTTTTGGGGTTCCCCAATCAGATAGGGTACGACCGCCATGGCCCATTCAGATAGTGGCAGATTCTCCTTCTCTGCCAGTCTCTCAAACCTAGTAAGATATACCTCCACATCATCACGAGGTGTCATTTTTCTCAAGGACCGTCTTACCGCCTTCTTTATAGCGGACAACGCCGGTGCCTTCACAACATTACTTCGGGACGCGGCACCGAAATCCTTTTTTGGTGCTGTCATCTGCTCAACAAATAACCGGTTATTCTCCTGCTGCTGCAGGAATTGCTGCTGGGCCTGCTGCATGTGCTGCTGGTGCTGCAGGCGCTGCTGCTCCATGCTTCGCTGGGCCTGCACCAGGTACTCAACGAGTTCCTCCATACTGCCGGACTCATCTGTCTCAATCACAGCAGTCTTATGTTGCATATTAACTTGCGCCATTTGTTCAAACAGCGCCTCCATGCTGTCAGATATCTCTGTCTTCACAACGGCAGACTTCAGTCAAGGCACACACACTACACAGCTTTTTTCCACAGAAAATTCAGCCTTGCTGTGCAAACACTTTTTTTTTTTTTTTTTCCTTTGCAAAGTCTATTAGGGCTACTGTCTCTTTAAGACTGCTCCACAAACTTTTCTTTTGCTGCTGCACATTCCACAGTCATTTTCACAAGTTCAGCTTTGCTGTGCATACATTTTCTTTCTGCAGACCCTATCAGGGCCACTGTCTCTCCAAGACTGCTCCAAACAGACGTTTCTGCTGACACACACTTTTTTTTTTTTTTTTCTGCTGCTATTTCAATAGACTTCACCTTTAATGCTGTCTCTCGCCACTGTGCTGCATACACACTCCAGCACTAACTGTATCAGGCACTGCGCTGCCCCAGCATTCTCCACCAATTGTAGCCTTTCCGGGGGGTTTAGCTCTAGGATCGCTGTCTGGGTAGACAGAATGGCACGGAAACAGTTCATTCAGACAGCAGTTTGGTGAAAACTGGCCGCAACCAGTTTTATTAAAGTCCACAGCACACAGATAAAAACAAATCATAAACAGAAAACCTGGCTTGTCTAGCCTCTAATTACACTTAGATAGATGGCCCTCTCTATCCGGGACCCAGACTCTACCAGTCTGTGCCCAAAACAACACATATGATATATGTTACCAGTATGGAGTTTCACAGACACTCCTCTTTATGTCTGAAGGCAACTCCAATGTCCAGACTTGAGAGAGGTCACCTCCTATTCAGTCGCTATTCGCACGGATTCTCACTGCGACTACTCCTGTGTCCGGGGTACTTCCTGCACCCAGACTGAGATAGCTCACACTCTTAGAGACTGCTTCCTTGTGCCAGGACACCTCCCTGTGTCCGGGCTAAAGACAGCTCCCACACTCTTGGAGACACCTTCTGTGCCTGGACCCCTTGTCCAGACTGAATGAGCTCTCTGACTGTGCTCCCAAGCACCTACTTCTGGCTTCCTAATCAACACCTGAGTGGATTCAGGTCTGAGCTGCAAGCGTGTACTGAATGGCAGGTGTAGTGACCTTTCTTTACCACCAGGTTTACAAAGCCACACATTTCGCTCATACCAGTCAGCAAGGTACTTAGGTGAAATATACACCTCATTCACCACATATTCCTTCACTGTCTCACAGTAGCTATTCAGTGAACTGGGTTCGCTGCTACTCTATTTGAATCTGGTTATGCGTTTCTTAGTGATGGATTACTATGCAGCTGTTACACTCAGGTGTGGAGAGCCGACGGTCAGTCTGAGGATTGCGATGTGATCCTCGCACGAGAAATACGTCCATCTGTCGGCCCCCTAACAAGTATAACAATACAATAACCACGAGCTGCATTCTATTTAATAATTTAATAAGCAATTTATTATTATGAAGTTATAAAAGGCTCTGGATAATTGTCTGCAGTCACTCTGAGACTATGTGTAGCCCAGCTGCGCTTGGTGCCACATGTTACCCTGGAGGATGCATGAAAGGTAAACCACAATCACCCGATATTCATTCACACTTCACATTTCCCTGGTGCCACCAGAGGGAGCCCTTGAAGAGTACGCAGGTATATAAGGGTGTGGAGAGATAGAGCAGTAGATTAGTCAGTGACAGACAGACGGTGAGAGAGTTTCCTGTCAGATGAGCCTGAGGCTGAGCAGTGAACAGTCTAGTCACCTCGGTTGAGCAGAGAGGGAAAGACTAGCTAGAGAAAGACTTATTTGAAAGCCTGAAGACTTCAGCATACACTCAGCTTACATCGTGGAGTCCAGTAGTAGTGGGATGGATTGCCACTTAGTCTGGTCAAAGTTGAGTCTACTGAGATACCTTCAGTGAGCGTTTCAGTAAGTAAGCGTGCCGACGCTTGGAGAGCGGTGAAGACAAAGAAAGCTGACATCTACTGCTGGTTGTGCTTATGTTAAAGGTGTGAGTAGAACGACAGGCAAGTGGCAGAAGAGAGAGAGAGAGAGTGACAGAGGTTGAACAGCATTGATAGCTTGCCTCCACTCTGCACCACCGGACACCGGGTCCGAGCTTACTAGCTTCTTCAGGACTAGTAGGAGAAACCGGAGACCCTGCTGGACTACAGGTCGCAGGGGCCCAACAGTGCTGATACGTAACCGGGGTCAGGAAGAACAGGAGTCTGACCTGATCAGCCATACAGAGACTTAGTTCTGTCCAAGAGAAGGCTCCACCACAAGGTCAGCCGGGCGTAGCTGAGAAGACAGAGTTAGGCTTTGTTTTATGCAAGTCAGAAACTCACACACATAAAGAAGGAGGCCCTACACCTACTCAGTGGATTACTGGACGTGCATCCTCCACCCTGACAGCTTCCTGGGTCGTGCCTGCAACTTCACCATCAGTAAAGGTACAGAAAGAGACTTTCTTGTGTGTGTCTGCCTTATTGATCCTGCACCCCTACACCGCCATATACCCTGAGGGATCAGTCTCGCCTGTGGGAGACTTAACACCTTGCTGCCCAGTAAAAACCCTCAGAGGATCTACCCTGCAGCGCTGGTCATCCTGACCAGGAACCACAGGTGGCGTTGTGTGGCCCAGCTGCGCTTGGTACACATGTTTCCTGGAGAGTGCACAGGAAGGTAATTGTAGAACACCTGATATTCATTCACGCACACTTCCCAACACTGCCACTAGAGGCATTTCAGACCATTTTAAGTTAGTGTGACGTAGCAGTAGCCAGATTAGTTTTCCTGTCTCAGGACAGATCAGTCTAGTCTTGGAGGGAGAGGAGAAGACTGATTCCTGACAGAGCTCAGATAGTTCATCTGGAGTGGAAGTGGAGGCTAGTACGAGTGGAGGAAATCACTCTAGCCTAGTCAGAGCTACATCTGAAGCCGTTATCTCAGAACAAGCTGCCTGTGTTCCCTAAGAACGTGGAAAGTGACTCTCGGAGCTACAGCGTGTATACAGTCTGACGGAACGTCCTGTGAGCTGCTCTGGACAGAGTTTAGAAAGGAAAGAAGGAAGGGGACTACAGCAGTTATAACATCGAGTCAACTGAGAACAGTCAGTGAGCTGGAGAGAAAGAAAGCTGACGACTACACCTACTGCTACCCGTGCTTATGTTAAGGGTAAGAGCAGGGCGACAGGCGAGTGGTGAAAGAAGGACAAGTGACTTAGGTGACAGATCACCTTCACTAGATTGACTGGACACCGGGTCCGAAGCGTTGCTAGTACTTCACGGCTAGTGATAGAAAATCCGGAGGCCTTGCTGGACTTCAAGTCACAGAAGGTAGCCCTAAGTGCTGATATGTAACTGGAGTCAGGGAGAACAGGAGTCTGGCTTGGCCAGCCACATAGGCTTAGTTCTTTCAACGGCACAAGTGCGACAGAAAAGGCTCTACCACAATGTCGGCCGGGCGTAGCTGCTATAGTAAGAGTTAAACTTGACTTCATGCAAGTTAGGACTCACATACACATCAAAGGTAAAGGAGGCCTTAAACCTGCTCAGCAATTCCCTGAATGTGCATTCTCCAACCTGACCAGCTTCCCGGGACATACCTGCCAACAACATCAGTAAAGGTATGGAAAGAGACTGAATTGTGTGTGACTGACTTATTATCTGCAACACCATTGACTTTGAGGGAACAGTCCCACCTGTGGGGGACTTAACATCAAGCTGCCTAATAACATCCCCTCAGAAGATTAACCCTGCAGCGCTGGTCTATCTGATCAGAAACCACAGGTGGCGTCACGAACAACTATTACTACAATCCCCTGTAAATATATCCCCCATTGTATGAGCGCCCAGGGCCACGGACCGAGCTCTGCTGCCAGTGACATCCCCCATAGACTTCCATGGGCTCGGTGCCGAGTATCCCATAACCCTGGTACTATGTACGACTCATCTTTGGCGTCACGAACAGGATACGAAGCTTACTGGATGTGAGTCCTGTGTGCCTAATTGGACTGTTTTGTGCAAAAAGACTGTCGTGCTGTTTTGTAATTTTTGGCGCCATTTTCCGCCATATTCGCGCCCTGAGGCGCTGGTGAAGAAGAAGGGCGTGCCTTCGTGGGCGTACCCCCCCTTGTGGCGCGAAAGCAATGGGCGCCCCCTCTAAATGTTATTACAATACAAGAGCCTGCCCAACAGCAAGAGAAGTCCGCCTCCTCTTCATTCTCTATGCCAAAAAGAGGAAGCGCAAATCCCGCCCCCACGGAGGAGACCAGATTGTTCCAGATGGAAAACACAGTCTGGCCTGGAGAGAGATGGCGGAAGGACAGGAGACGCTGTGTGGAGGAGCGGCGGCGCGCAGGCCCCGTTCCCCAGAAAAGCTACTGCCTGTGCCGGAGCCGTCCCCGGGTCGGGACACCGACCAAATTATGCTAGAGTTGGAGGAGGTGAATGCGGTGCTCAAGGACATGATCCAGCACCGTGAAGAGATGGACGAGACGGAGAGAAGCTGGCGTGCCCGGAAACAGCGGCTGCTGTGGGACGCAATACTCTCTCCCCCAGGAACGAAGCCATTACCTGTGCTCCCTGTGCCACCACAGCCAGCGGCTGAAGAGAAACCAGAGGCCGGCCCCGAAAGAGCTGATCCCGACTCCACCGATGAAGCGGTCGGAGGGATGGAGGCTGAGGAGGCCCTGCCCGTTCCGGAGTACCAGCCTGGCCTGGAGGCCGCAGCGGAATGCCGATCCCCGGTAGGGACACCGGAGGGGACCCAGCCGTCCGTGATGGAAGTCGACTGGGAGGAGATGGAATACCTGGACGATGTGACCTATGCCGCCCAGGTGGAGAACGAAATGCGACGCAGTGAGCAGGAGAAGCGACGACAGCAGGAGGAAAGAGAGGTGCAGCAGTTCCGTCAGCGGTACCAGGAAGAGTTCCTCGCCGACAAGGAGAATGTCCGGAGGGATAAAGGTACGCTCCGGGAGCCGCGGCGTCAGGGGTGCGTTAGCGATTTTAAATTCCGCAAAGGCTGGGGCTTCATCCATGAGCCAGGCCTGTACCAAGGGGTATTTGTCAGCCGCAGAGATGTGGAGTCTCATCTGCCCATTGGACACCCGGGAAGGGATCTCATAAACGGGGGCATCGTCAGCTATACGCGTCACTGGGGTTTAAAAGGGTGGTATGCTCTGAACGTCACCCGTGTCAGTGACCCCGTCCCCGACGCCGGTAATCCATATCATGCCACAGAGTCCCGAGACCCAGCTCCAATAGCACACGGCCGTGCACCAGCATCGCAACCTGCGCCCTCAGCGTTAAGATCCTGTCCAGCACCAAAAACCGCGACCGCTTCTGCATCGCAACATGCATCCCATCCTGGAGTACAACAGGGTTGTGCGACCTATTCTGCAACGCAACCGGATGGTGCGTCCTCAGTTAAAGCACAGCGCAAGTATGCGTCTTCAATGGAAGATTTGTACCTGCTTGAGGCACCCGTGGGGTCCCAAGAAGATTGCTCAAATGCGACAAGAACTGTGGCAACGCAAACGCAAATTGCAGGCCATGACTTGTTTGTTATGCGATCAAAAGAGCACCGCGTCGTTCCAGCCCCAGGAGTGGAAGACGTTGTTGAAATCTGTAAAGAAGAAGACCAGTAGGACCCAGACAGGGTTTACTGCACCTGTATAAAGTTGGATGAAGAAGTTGCACTTTATTAATATTGTGAAAATGTTTGATAATGTTATTTGCCAAATGTGATGATGTTTGCATGGTATGCATAGAATACCCCAGTTGGGTAAAAGGAGTTAATGAGAAATACCGTATTAATGTGATTTTCTAAATTTGAGATGTGATTTTACTTGAAAAGTTCAAAGACTGCGTGGCTGAGGACTGTGCCAGCCCAAAAACTTTATTGTAAATAGTTCGCACTTCGGTGCCCCATCTTGGTTTTACATAAAGCCTTAACTACCTCTGAAGAAAAACCCGTATGGTGTGGCCTAGAGTGAGGTCTGTAGCAATGAAGTCCTGCAGCCCACCCAGGACCCACGTGGGAGGTTTTTGGTGCGGGTCCTCCACAAGAATCTTGTCTTATATATATTTATGTGAAAAATGTTTTGATATTTTTCTACTTGCCCATGTATACATTGTAACGTTAAAGAGTCCTTACCTCCCGCAAGGGATGAGTTAAAATGTTTATGTTATATGCAAAACAAAAATGTTTTTCTTTTCTATTACAGCCCGGGAGTGCCGAGTTTAACCAGGGGGGGATGTGTGGCCCAGCTGCGCTTGGTACACATGTTTCCTGGAGAGTGCACAGGAAGGTAATTGTAGAACACCTGATATTCATTCACGCACACTTCCCAACACTGCCACTAGAGGCATTTCAGACCATTTTAAGTTAGTGTGACGTAGCAGTAGCCAGATTAGTTTTCCTGTCTCAGGACAGATCAGTCTAGTCTTGGAGGGAGAGGAGAGAAGACTGATTCCTGACAGAGCTCAGATAGTTCATCTGGAGTGGAAGTGGAGGCTAGTACGAGTGGAGGAAATCACTCTAGCCTAGTCAGAGCTACATCTGAAGCCGTTATCTCAGAACAAACTGCCTGTGTTCCCTAAGAACGTGGAAAGTGACTCTCGGAGCTACAGCGTGTATACAGTCTGACGGAACGTCCTGTGAGCTGCTCTGGACAGAGTTTAGAAAGGAAAGAAGGAAGGGGACTACAGCAGTTATAACATCGAGTCAACTGAGAACAGTCAGTGAGCTGGAGAGAAAGAAAGCTGACGACTACACCTACTGCTACCCGTGCTTATGTTAAGGGTAAGAGCAGGGCAACAGGCGAGTGGTGAAAGAAGGACAAGTGACTTAGGTGACATCACCTTCACTAGATTGACTGGACACCGGGTCCGAAGCGTTGCTAGTACTTTACGGCTAGTGATAGAAAATCCGGAGGCCTTGCTGGACTTCAAGTCACAGAAGGTAGCTCTAAGTGCTGATACGTAACTGGAGTCAGGGAGAACAGGAGTCTGGCTTGGCCAGCCACATAGGCTTAGTTCTTTCAACGGCACAAGTGCGACAGAAAAGGCTCTACCACAATGTCGGCCGGGCGTAGCTGCTATAGTAAGAGTTAAACTTGACTTCATGCATGTTAGGACTCACATACACATCAAAGGTAAAGGAGGCCTTAAACCTGCTCAGCAATTCCCTGAATGTGCATTCTCCAACCTGACCAGCTTCCCGGGACATACCTGCCAACAACATCAGTAAAGGTATGGAAAGAGACTGAATTGTGTGTGACTGACTTATTATCTGCAACACCATTGACTTTGAGGGAACAGTCCCACCTGTGGGGGAATTAACATCAAGCTGCCTAATAACATCCCCTCAGAAGATTAACCCTGCAGCGCTGGTCTATCTGATCAGAAACCACAGGTGGCGTCACGAACAACTATTACTACAATCCCCTGTAAATATATCCCCCATTGTATGAGCGCCCAGGGCCACGGACCGAGCTCTGCTGCCAGTGACATCCCCCATAGACTTCCATGGGCTCGGTGCCGAGTATCCCATAACCCTGGTACTATGTACGACTCAGCATCACGAACATTTCTACAAACCTATAATCCCCTGTAAATATCCCCTTTTTAGTGAGCGCCCAGGGCAACGGACCGAGCTGCGCTACCCGTGAAATCCCTCAGTGAAGTGAACGGGCTCGGTGCCGAGTACCCCACAGGCCCTGGCTATGTGCGACTCATCTTTGGCGTCACGAACAGGATCCGAAGCTCGCTATATGTGAGTCCTGTGTGCCTGAAATGGACTGTTTTTGTGCAAAAAGACTGTTGCTGTTTTGTGATTTTTGGCGCCATTTTCCGCCATTTTGCCGCCATATTCACGCCCTGAGGCGCTGGTGAAGGAGGGCGTGTATTCGTGGGCGTACCCCCCCTGTGGCGCGAAAGTTATGGCCGCCTTATCCAAATGTTACTACAATGTCTGAGCCTGCCCCACCGCAAGAGAGATCCGCCTCCTCTTCATCCTCGGTGCTAAGAAGAGAAAGCGAAAGTCCCGCCTCCATGGAAAAGTCCAGAGTGTTCCAGAAGGAAAACACAGTCTGGCCTGGCGTGAGATGGCGGAAGGACAGGAGTCACTGTGTGGAGGAATGGCGGTGCGCAGACCCCGTTCCCCTGAAGTGGTGCAGCCTGTACTTGAACCGTCCCCAGGTCGGGAGAACGACCGAATGATGCATAGAGTGGAGGAGGTGGATGCGGCGCTGCGGGATCTGGCCCGACACCGCGCAGAGATGGAGGCGATGGAGCAGAGCTGGCGTGCCCTGAAACAGCGGCTGCTGTGGGACCGGCTGCTCTCCCCCCTGGATGCGCAACTGCCACCCGCGTCACCACTGGAACCAGCGGCTGAAGAGAAACCGGAGGCCGGCCCCAAAAGAGCTGTACCTGACCCCGCCGAGGACGCGGCTGAGGAGATGAGGCTGAGGAGGCCCTGCCCGGACCGGAATGCCAGCCAGGCCTGGAACCAGAGGCCGCAACGGTAGCAGCGGAATTCAGTCCCCCGGTAGGGACGATGGAAGAAACCCAGCCACAAGCGATGGAAATCGATTGGGAGGAGATGGAGCTGTTATGATCTGCTACAAGCACTAAGGAAAGGTGGGAATTCTGTCCCTACAATAGGACTGAGCTGGATCCCTACGATGTAACGGGGGACCTGATCCTGCGACCAGACCCGCTAAAGTCCTCAGCTAGTCTGAACGAAGACCTATAGTTGCGAGGGAGGAATCCCTACAAGATCTAGGGACTGGGTGAAAAGGTGGACACCTCCTAACAGAAAGTGTAGCAGGGAAAATAAAACAGAAAACAAATACTAAGAGATCCTAAGATCAAGCAAAACTGACAGAGTAAGGCACCTAAGCACCCGGCTAGCTTAAGAGTAGATAATACAATGAAGTCCAGCAAAGCCAGAAGGGCGGAGCCAGACTAAATAGGGTAAAAAGGTCATGTGACAGCAAACTGAAACAAAATCTAACAAGAGGGTTCTAACAGTACCCTCCCTTCTAAGAGGATCCTCCGGATCCCCTATGACTTAGGCTTATCCAGAAATCTCTTGTGAAACGCTCTGACAAGTCTAGACGCAGAAACATCATCTGCCCTCACCCATGAGTTATCCTCGGGTCCATAACCCTTCCAAGCGACGAGGTACTGCAAACCCCCTCTATACCGTCTAGAATTTAGGATGCGGGAAATCTCATATTGCCCGTCCTCCACCACCAGGGGAACAGTGGCCGACACGTCTCCCTCTGAGACCTCAGCTTTTTTCAAGAGAGAAACATGAAACACCGGATTAATCTTCCAGGAGGTAGGAAGCTCCAACTTAACAGCAGATTGGTTAATAACCTGAAGCACCTTAAAGGGCCCTACAAATTTGGGACCCAATTTCTTAGACGGAATCCTCAAGCGCAGATTCTTAGAGGACAACCAGACCATGTCACCAATAGCAAACAAAACCTCTTGTCATTTTCTATCAAAATACACTTTGGATCTTTTGTTAGCCTCCTGAAGATTACCACGCACATCAGTCCAAACTCTCTCCAAAACACCAGAAAAATTCTCCTCTTCAGGTACAGCCAATCCCAACTTGGAAAATGACCCAAATGACGGATGTCTCCCAGAACAACAAAAAAAAGGCGAACAACCAGCAGAAGCGGATGTATGGTTGTTAAGAGCAAACTCAGCAAGTGGCAGAAACTCAGACCACCCCTCTTGATTATCAGTCACAAAACAACGCAAGAACTGCTCAACATCCTGGTTTTTCCTTTCTGTCTGGCCATTAGACTCAGGATGATATCCGGATGAAAACGACAAATGAACTCCCAACCTGTCACAAAAAGCGCGCCAAAAACGAGCCACAAACTGAGGTCCCCTATCAGAAACAATGTCAGTAGGAACACCATGTAGTCTGACTATTTCCTTGACAAAGGCCTTAGCGAGAGTCTTAGCGCAGGGCAGTTTGATGAAAGGAACCAAGTGACACATCTTGCTAAAACGGTCCACGACCACCCAGATGACAGTGAAACCATCAGAGGGGGGAAGGTCAGTAATAAAGTCCATAGCCAAATGTGTCCAAGGTGCACTAGGAACCTCCAGAGGGCAAAGCAACCCCGCAGCAGGAGTATGAGAAGACTTAGATCTAGCACACACAGTGCATTGACGCACCCACTTAATGACTTCCTTCTGCCATCCTGGCCACCAAAAACTGCGACCCACAAGTCTCTTGGTCTCAGAGATTCCAGGATGACCTGCCAAGCGAGAGTCATGACATTCAACAAACAAATCTCTCCTCAGGATACCAGGCACAAACAACCTCCCATGAGGCGTGTTAGATGGGGCATTCTCCTGTGCTTTAAGAATCTCATCTTCCAACACGGAGTCCAAAACAGCAATAACAACCCCTTCTTGCAAGATGTTTTCCTCCTCCTCCTCAGTACCCACCATAGGAGAAAAGCTGCGAGACAAAGCATCAGCTTTAACATTTTTAGTACCTGGGATATAAGTAACGGTAAAATTAAACCGTGAGAAAAACAGTGCCCACCTAGCCTGACGGGCATTCAAGCGTTTGGCAGCATCAAGGTAGATCAGATTTTTATGATCGGTGAAGACTTGAATGGGAAATTCCGCTCCCTCCAAAAAATGACGCCAGTGTTCAAATGCGAGTTTAATTGCCAACAATTCCCGATTACCGATATCATAATTTAGTTCAGACTCAGAAAATTTCTTTGAAAAAAAACCACAGGGATGTAGTCCATCCGTCTTTGCCTGAGACAACACTGCGCCGACCCCCACAGAAGAAGCATCAACCTCAACCAAAAATGGTTTAGTCACATCAGGCTGCGTAAGGATGGGAGCAGAGCTGAACCTCTCCTTTGGCAACACAAAAGCCTCAATGGCCTCAGTAGTCCACTAAACCGCATCAGCACCTTTCCTGGTGAGATCGGTCAGAGGTTTGGCAATCACAGAAAAATCTTTTATGAATTTTCTATAATAATTGGCGAACCCCAAAAACCTCTGTATTGATTTCACACCAATAGGTCTAGGCCATTCCTGCACAGCTTGCACTTTCACCGGGTCCATCTCAAAACCTTCACTGGAGACAGTGTAGCCCAAAAAACTAAGTCTCTGTACAGCGAACTCACATTTTTTTAGTTTGGCAAAAAGTGAATTATCACTCAGTAACTGTAATACTTCACGCACACTCCTCCAATGAGACTCTAAATCCGGTGAATAAATCAAAATGTCATCCAAATACACAACCACACTTCTGCCGATCAAAGGTCTAAGGATGTCATTAATAAGATTCTGAAAAAAAGCCGGAGCACTGGAAAGCCCAAAAGGCATGACCAGATTCTCAAAATGACCCAGTGGAGTGTTAAACGCAGTCTTCCATTCATCCCCCTCCTTCATGCGCACCAAATTGTATGCCCCTCGAAGATCAATTTTCGAGAACCACTTGGTCCCCACTAACTGGTTAAACAAATCAGGAATCAATGGCAGTGGGTAAGGATTGCGTACAGTAATCTTATTAATCTCACGAAAGTCTAGACAAGGCCGTAAACCGCCGTCCTTTTTTTTTATCAAAAAAAAATCCAACCGCCACAGGAGATTTGGAAGGCCTAATGTGACCAGCGGCCAAGCTTGTCTGTATGTATTCCTCCAAAGCCTTTCTCTCAGGAATAGTCAAATTAAATAAACGACTTTTAGGAAGAGTCGCTCCAGGGACAAATTCAATTGCACAATCATAATCTCTATGAGGAGGCAATACCTGCGATTCCTTATCAGAAAAAACTTTCCAAAAATGCTGAATAGGTACAGGTAACTCCCCCTTAACTACAGCAGCAATACGCCCGTTACAACACTTGTCATAACACTTAGGACTCCAGGACTTAATTTCATTGGTAGACCAATCCAGTACAGGATTGTGCAATTTTAACCAAGGTAACCCCAAAATCACCGGTGAGGGCAAATTATTCAAAACCACCAAATCCAAATTCTCTTGATGAACACCATTAATAGTAAGAGGAAATTCACAGATATGGTGAGTAACATTTTTCAAGTGAGAACCATCCACAGACACCACATTAATAGGGGAAGACAGAAGTTTGGGTTTTAATTTTAGTTTTTCCAAAAATTTCACATCAATCACATTGAGAGTTGAACCACAATCCACAAATACCCGAAACTCCATTAATTCCTCCTCAACAGCAGTGGTAGCAGAAAGAAAGACACCTTTATTGTTTAAACAAGCTATATGTAATGTATGTAGTACAGTTCATATAGCGTCTTGTGCTTGGGTGCGATGAAAATTCAGGAGACACAGGTTTGATATAGAAAGTCTTGTATTACCTCATACAAGTTGGCAAAAATAGTCACACAGTTTGCAGACACAGAAGCAGGAGTCTACCTGCATGGGTTCAGGTTCAGGTTCCCGTGTAATCCTACTCAAAGGTTCCTTAGCTGGAGAGGAAGGTAGGAAAAGGTTAGTGCGATTGCTTTCAAACCATCTCTCTTGCCTGCGTTCAGTCAGACGAGTATCAATACGGATGCAGTAGTTAATAAAGTCACCTAACGCAGTGGGAGGGTCGGCACGAGCAAGTTCATCCTTAATCAGTGGGGATAACCCCTTTCGAAAAATAGATTTCTTGGCGGAACTGTCCCAGGTGGTATCAAGGGCCCATCTCCTGAAATCCAAGGCATATTCAGCTACCGAGTGCTTACCTTGGCGCAAAGCTAACATGGCTGCTTCAGCTGTTGCACCTCGATTAGGGTCATCAAACACCTGCCCCATGGCTGAAATGAAAGCATCAAGATGATCCAAACATTCATCCTCAGTCTCAATCAGAGGGTTTGCCCACATCAAAGCCTTGTTGGTAAGCAACATAATTATAGTAAGCACCTTAGATCGTTCAGTGGGAAATTGTGAAGCATGTGCAGAAAAAAAAAGATTGCATTGATTAATAAATCCCCTGAATTTCTCACGTTCACCGCCAAAACGAAAAGGGGGCAACTTGGGAATCCCAGAACTCGGGGCTACGGCAGGAGCCTGGACTCGCCCCTCTAGAACCTCAATCCTGGCTCGCAAATCCTGGGTAGTCTGTCCAACCACTTGCAAATTGTGATTATTGAGGTCCTGTAGGTTTGTAAAACGGGTCTTTATATTCTGCAAATCTGCAAGGATATTATCAGTCACTCCGCAAAGTTCCTTTATGCGGGCCTCCATTTTCCAGATCTTTTAAGACAGGATTACTGGAAAAAGAGGAGAGGAAGAAAAAAAAAAAAAAAAACAATAGTGTTTACCTGTGGTAACACTGCAGAGAGAAAAAAAAAAAATTAAGGGAACTGCTCACCTGGAATGGTTGTGAGAAGTCACAACCACTATCATCACAGAAAGTTCAACCAGACATCTGATATCCAGAGTTACAGCAGACAAAAAAGAGAAAAGAAAGAAAAAAAAAACAATAGTGTTTACCTGTGGTAACACTGCAGAAAGAAAAAACTTAAGGGAATTGCTCACCTGGAATGGTTGTGAGAAGTCACAACCACTGTCATCACAGAAAGTACAACCGGACGTCTGATATCCACAGTTACAGCAGACACAGCCTTCCAGACCCAGCAGACACTAACGTTTGTCTTCAGAATCTTGTAATGTATGTAGTACAGTTCATATAGCGTCTTGTGCTTAGGTGCGATGAAAATTCAGGAGACACAGGTTTGATATAGAAAGTCTTGTATTACCTCATACAAGTTGGCAAAAATAGTCACACAGTTTGCAGACACAGAAGCAGGAGACACAGCAGGCCAGAGTAATCTAAGCTCAGCAATAACTCTCCACAACAGGTTCAGGATCTTCTTCTCTGTTACCGTAAGTCCATGCAAACGTGGGTCTTTCAAAGAGCAGGGTTCAGAGTCCACAAGTGCTTCAGAGTTCCTCAGTAGGAATAGCTGGAGTACAAGGTCCAAGGCTTCAGGAGTCAGATCACAGGTTCACTGCAGGCTAGATTCTGAAGCACTGATTGCTCAGCTGTGGCTGCTTAAGAAGCAAAAGGAGAGAATCAGGGCGGGAACATGCAAGCTGGAAACTCCATTTTGACTGAGGGCAAGATAGCTGCAGCAAGACAGAAAGTAAAATGGCTGACGAACAAACTGAGTTTCAGGAACATGTACACAGAACCTTACATTACTGCCCCCTTAGGGACAACCTCCGGATGACCTCAGACCAGGCTTGTGTGGGTACCTCTGATGAAACTGACGGAGCAAGCGAGGAGCATTAACGTTATTGACTGGTTCCCATGAGTTGTCCTCCACTGGGTAGCCCTGCCATTTAATCAGATATTGTAACTGATTTCTATACAACCTGGAATCTAAAATCCTTTCCACCACAAATTCTTCCTGACCATCGACTAGCACTGGGTCAGGGCAAGGAGAAGAACGTCCAGGAAACGTATTGGGTGTCGCAGCCTTTAGTAGGGATACATGAAAGACAGGGTGGATTCTCATAGTTCTGGGCAGTTGAAGACGACAAGCAACGGCACTTATAATTTTACTGATTTTATAGGGTCCAATGTACTTATGTCCCAGCTTAGACGATGGAATCCTTAACTTAAGATTTCTGGTTGACAGCCAGACCAAGTCTCCTACCTTGAAAGCTGGTGCAGGTTTGCGAAATTTATCTGCTGCTTTCTTGTACCTTTCCTGAGCCGATTCCAGATTCTCCTTTAGAAGATCCATATTCTTCTGTAAAGACGTGATTCTTTCAGCCACTGCTGGTAAAGGCGTTTCTATGGGAAATCGTGGTAGAATGTTAGGATGATAACCTAGATTAGAGTAAAAAGGAGACTGCTTAGTGGAGGCACTCTGAGAGTTTGTTATACGAGAACTCAGCTAATGGAAGTAGATCCACCCAATCATCCTGTAGGTGGCAGATAAAGCAGCGGAGATACTGCTCCAGGGTTTGATTGGTTCGTTCGGTCTGTCCATTAGTCTGGGGATGAAAAGCAGAAGAAAGGTTTACTTTAATGTCCAATGCTGCACAGAAATTTTGCCAAAACCTAGAAGTGAATTGCACCCTCGATCCGAAATAACCTCATCCGGTACTCCATGTAAGCGAAACACATCTTTAATCATCAGATCTGATGTCTGTTTTGCAGTGGGTAAGCCGACACAAGGAATAAAATGAGCTGCCTTTGTTAGACGGTCAACCACCACTAGAATGGTGTTCTTCCCTTGAGAGATTGGTAACTCCACAATGAAGTCCATAGAAATGGATCCCCACGGGCGGGACGGGGTGGGAAGAGGCTGTAACAGACCAGTTGGTGAGGAGCGAGGTGTTTTGCATCTTGCACAAACTTCACATGAAGTGACATAGTTTAAAACATCCTTCCTGCAAGTGGGCCACCAAAAGAAACGAGAAAGAAATTCCTGTGTCTTTAGAATTCCTCTACGCCCAGCTATCTTGGAATCGTGAATGAGTTGCAATACTCTCAATCTGACTGTTTCAGGAATATACAGGCGTTGTCCCTGAATCCACACACCATTCTTAAAGACAAGACTTACGTCCCTTGGGGGTTGTGCCAAAAAGGAATCCGCATGGTATGCTTCCTTGATGTCCTTAAGTAGGTCTTGATTATGAATTACTCCTAGGAATCTAGAGTCAGGAAGAATAGTCTTAGGAGGAGTAATTGGACGTGTCTCTGCTGAGTAAATCCTAGAGAGTGCATCAGCCTTTCCATTGCGCGATCCTGGTCTATAAGAAATGATAAAATTAAATTGGTTTAAGAAAAGATTCCAGCGAGCCTGGCGAGGAGTCAGGCACTTAGCCGACCTGATAAACTCAAGGTTACGATGGTCTGTCAGGACGACTATTTGCTGTGCAGCTCCCTGAAGAAGGTGTCTCCATTCTTTGAAGGCGGCAATAATGGCCAACAACTCTCTATTGCCCACATCGTAGTTCCTCTCAGCCGAAGACAACTGCTGGGAAAAGAAGGCACAGGGATGCAAGACATTCTTCTCACCTGTTCTCTGAGAGTATAGCTCCAACGGCACAGTCTGAAGCATCCACCTCTATTATGAAGGCAAGCTCGGGGTTGGGATGTACTAGGATAGGTGCAGTGGTAAATTTATCTTTTAGACGGGAAAATGCTTCCTGGGCTTGGGGAGTCCAGGAGAACCTAGACTCTTTCCGGGTAAGTTGGGTGATAGGTGACACTACCTGAGAAATTTCTAATGAAACGTCTATAGAAGTTAGCAAACCCGATGAAGCGCTGTACCTCCTTCACATTTCTAGGACTTGGCCAATCCTTGATGGCTTGGGTTTTGCTTCCATCCATACTAATTCCTTGTGTAGACAGTACATACCCCAGAAATTGAATTTCGGTCTTATGGAATTCACACTTTTCAAGTTTGATGTAAAGATGATTTTGTCTTAGACGTTCCAAGACCATTCTCACATGTCCATGATGTTCCTCTGTGGAGTTAGAAAAAATTAGAATATTATCCAAATAAATTACCACGAATGTATCTGGGAGATCCCTGAAGATGTCATTCACCAAGTGTTGGAAAGTGGCTGGGGCGGTACTCAGACCAAAAGGCATAACTAGATATTCAAAGTGTCCATAGCGTGACCTGAATGCAGTCTTCCATTCATCCCCAGGTCTAATACGGACTAAGTTATAGGCCCCACGAAGATCTAGTTTAGAGAAAATTTTGGCATGTCGCACTCTCTCCAATAACTCAGGGATTAAAGGCAATGGATAACGGTTTCTAATAGTAACCTTATTGAGTTCCCTATAGTCTACGCATGGTCTCAGAGATCCATCTTTCTTCTTTACAAAGAAGATGGGTGCACCTGCAGGAGATGAAGAGGGGCGTATGAAGCCCTTGGCTAGATTTTCGTCTATGTAATCCTTTAAAGCCTTTAGCTCGGGCCCCGCCAGGGGGTAGATCTTACCAAAAGGTATCTCTGCTCCAGGCAATAATTCAATTGGACAATCATATGGACGGTGAGGAGGAAGCTGGTCAGCGTTCTTCTTGTCACATAAATCCACATAGTCCTGGTATACAGCTGGTAGTTCAGGGACTGACATGGTTCCTTTAGGAACAGAGCAAGCTGAAACTTTCGGACTCATCTGTTTCTCTGGAAAGTGTAATTCCTTGGTCTCCCAGTTAATGGTAGGATTCTGAGCCTGCAGCCATGGTAGCCCTAGAATAATGGGAAAGTGGGGAGAAGAGATAAGCATAAAGGACAGTTTCTCTTGATGATCTTTACCCATAAGAACCCTCAAAGGCTCTGTTTCCTGATCCACTGGTCCAGAAGTCAGCAGGGAGCCATCCACAGTTTCCATCTGTACTGGAGTAGCCTTCTTCACTGAACGTATCCCGTTTCAGAGCAAAGGAGACATCCATAAAATTACCACTTGCCCCTGAGTCGATCATAGCAGAGCTAGACACCCAAGCTGAGTCAACCCAGAGTTTGATGGAAAGAAAGCAATGAGAATTGTTTTTCTTACAACTCAGCTGGGACACCGCTGAGGAAACTTGAAAAATGGCAGCGTTTACACAGTCAACGTCCTCAGAGGT
Source organism: Oophaga sylvatica (assembly GCA_033576555.1). Taxonomy (NCBI): domain Eukaryota; kingdom Metazoa; phylum Chordata; class Amphibia; order Anura; family Dendrobatidae; genus Oophaga; species Oophaga sylvatica. The sequence goes on along the minus strand of JARQOD010000535.1, from coordinate 69,617 downwards.
AACGGAGTTTAAGTCCGAGAAATCAAGATCTGTTGCTGCAGATCTCTCTGGAGCCTGAGGCTCGGACCTGACAGATCCCCTCTCGCAACACTCACAGTGAATGAGTGCTGCAGTAGTCTTACGAGAACGGCTGGGGCAGTTTATAATGAAGTGCCCTGACTTACCACAATAGAAACATAGATTCTCCTTAAAACGATGTTCCTTGCGTGCATCACTAACCCGTCGTTGTAAAGAGTCTACCTGCATGGGTTCAGGTTCAGGTTCCCGTGTAATCCTACTCAAAGGTTCCTTAGCTGGAGAGGAAGGTAGGAAAAGGTTAGTGCGATTGCTTTCAAACCATCTCTCTTGCCTGCGTTCAGTCAGACGAGTATCAATACGGATGCAGTAGTTAATAAAGTCACCTAACGCAGTGGGAGGGTCGGCACGAGCAAGTTCATCCTTAATCAGTGGGGATAACCCCTTTCGAAAAATAGATTTCTTGGCGGAACTGTCCCAGGTGGTATCAAGGGCCCATCTCCTGAAATCCAAGGCATATTCAGCTACCGAGTGCTTACCTTGGCGCAAAGCTAACATGGCTGCTTCAGCTGTTGCACCTCGATTAGGGTCATCAAACACCTGCCCCATGGCTGAAATGAAAGCATCAAGATGATCCAAACATTCATCCTCAGTCTCAATCAGAGGGTTTGCCCACATCAAAGCCTTGTTGGTAAGCAACATAATTATAGTAAGCACCTTAGATCGTTCAGTGGGAAATTGTGAAGCATGTGCAGAAAAAAAAAGATTGCATTGATTAATAAATCCCCTGAATTTCTCACGTTCACCGCCAAAACGAAAAGGGGGCAACTTGGGAATCCCAGAACTCGGGGCTACGGCAGGAGCCTGGACTCGCCCCTCTAGAACCTCAATCCTGGCTCGCAAATCCTGGGTAGTCTGTCCAACCACTTGCAAATTGTGATTATTGAGGTCCTGTAGGTTTGTAAAACGGGTCTTTATATTCTGCAAATCTGCAAGGATATTATCAGTCACTCCGCAAAGTTCCTTTATGCGGGCCTCCATTTTCCAGATCTTTTAAGACAGGATTACTGGAAAAAGAGGAGAGGAAGAAAAAAAAAAAAAAAAAACAATAGTGTTTACCTGTGGTAACACTGCAGAGAGAAAAAAAAAAATTAAGGGAACTGCTCACCTGGAATGGTTGTGAGAAGTCACAACCACTATCATCACAGAAAGTTCAACCAGACATCTGATATCCAGAGTTACAGCAGACAAAAAAGAGAAAAGAAAGAAAAAAAAAACAATAGTGTTTACCTGTGGTAACACTGCAGAAAGAAAAAACTTAAGGGAATTGCTCACCTGGAATGGTTGTGAGAAGTCACAACCACTGTCATCACAGAAAGTACAACCGGACGTCTGATATCCACAGTTACAGCAGACACAGCCTTCCAGACCCAGCAGACACTAACGTTTGTCTTCAGAATCTTGTAATGTATGTAGTACAGTTCATATAGCGTCTTGTGCTTAGGTGCGATGAAAATTCAGGAGACACAGGTTTGATATAGAAAGTCTTGTATTACCTCATACAAGTTGGCAAAAATAGTCACACAGTTTGCAGACACAGAAGCAGGAGACACAGCAGGCCAGAGTAATCTAAGCTCAGCAATAACTCTCCACAACAGGTTCAGGATCTTCTTCTCTGTTACCGTAAGTCCATGCAAACGTGGGTCTTTCAAAGAGCAGGGTTCAGAGTCCACAAGTGCTTCAGAGTTCCTCAGTAGGAATAGCTGGAGTACAAGGTCCAAGGCTTCAGGAGTCAGATCACAGGTTCACTGCAGGCTAGATTCTGAAGCACTGATTGCTCAGCTGTGGCTGCTTAAGAAGCAAAAGGAGAGAATCAGGGTGGAAACATGCAAGCTGGAAACTCCATTTTGACTGAGGGCAAGATAGCTGCAGCAAGACAGAAAGTAAAATGGCTGACGAACAAACTGAGTTTCAGGAACATGTACACAGAACCTTACACTATACGGGCGAAACTGACCTCATTTTTTTTTTTCTCTTTATTCATTCGAAGCGCACAGTTCTTAATGAAATGATCAGATTTACCACAATAGAAACACAAGACCTTAGCAAATCTGCGTTCTTTTTCCCGAGAGTGAGGTGTCATTGCTCCAATTTCCATCGGCTCTGCAATGTCAGTACATTCCTTCTCCAAACTTGGAGCTGACAAGGCAGATTTACTCTCATTAACCCTTGCACGCAGTCTCCTATCCACCCGTATGGCTAATTGCATAGCCTCTTGCAAGTTACCAGGTATAGGATAAGCAATCAGCAAATCTTTAACCTATTCACTTAACCCTGAAAGAAATAAACTTTTCAAAGCTGAATCGTTCCAGCCCACCTGTGTGGACCACCTTCGGAAGTGAGTACAATATTTTTCCACATTACCTGATCCCTGTCTCAAACGTCTCAATTCTGTCTCAGCTGATGAAACACGATCCGGATCGTCATATAACAACCCCAAAGCAGAAAAAAAACTATCCACTGATCTAAAGCATGGATCACTAGGCTGCAGAGAAAAAGCCCATTCCTGAGGTTCTTTGCGCAAAAGTGACATTATGAACCCTATGCGCTGTGATTCATCACCAGAGGATCTGGGTCTCAAACGGAAATACAACAAGCAAGCATTTTTAAAAGAAAAAAATCTTGTTGTTCACCAAAAAATAAATCAGGCAAACGTACCTTTGGCTCCACGAAATGTGCTCCAGAACAACTACTCACGTGTTGCTTTATCTCAGCCACCTCCAAAGAAAGTCCCTGCAGGCGTTGAACCAAATCCTGAACCGACACCATGATGGAAAACAGAAAATCTTTCCTTAGAGATTTTTTTTTCTTTGGGCTGGACTTACTGTTATGAACTGCTACAAGCACTAAGGAAAGGTGGGAATTTTGTCCCTACAATAGGACTGAGCTGGATCCCTACGATGTAACAGGGGACCTGATCCTGCGACCAGACCCGCTAAAGTCCTCAGCTAGTCTGAACGAAGACCTATAGTTGCGAGGGAGGAATCCCTACAAGATCTAGGGACTGGGTGAAAAGGTGGACACCTCCTAACAGAAAGTGTAGCAGGGAAAATAAAACAGAAAACAAATACTAAGAGATCCTAAGATCAAGCAAAACTGACAGAGTAAGGCACCTAAGCACCCGGCTAGCTTAAGAGTAGATAAAACAATGAAGTCCAGCAAAGCCAGAAGGGCGGAGCCAGACTAAATAGGGTAAAAAGGTCATGTGACAGCAAACTGAAACAAAATCTAACAAGAGGGTTCTAACAGGAGCTCCTGGACGACGTGGAGTACGCCGCCCAGAAGGAGAATGAGTGGCGACGCCGGGAGCAGGAGCAGCGGCAGCAGCAGCGTGAGGCGCAGCAGCTTCGCCAGAGGTACCGGGAGAAAGATCTTGCTGATAAGGAGATCGTCAGGCGAGACAAAGGTACGCTCCAGGAACCGCGGCGCCAGGGGGCCATCAGAGACTTCAAACTCCAGGGAGGCTGGGGGTTCATCCACGAACCCGGCCTGTACCAGGAGGTCTTTGTTAATCGCAGGGATGTGGAGTCTCACCTGCCAGAAGGGCACCCGGGCCGGGATCTGTTAATTGGGGATGTAGTTACCTACACGCGGCATTGGGGACTTAAGGGGTGGTATGCCCTGAACATCTCCCGAGTCAGCGACCCAGACCCTGAAGCCGGAAACGCACCCCGCGTCTCAGCGTCCCAGCAACACTAGCTCCAGTCCGCGCACCTGCGTCCTATTCTGCAATGCTACAGAGCGCAGCGACTGCAAGTGCGCCCTCTACTGCGCCAGTCCACGCACCTGCATCCTATCCTGCAACGCTACAGAGCGCAGCGACTGCTAGTGCACCCTCAACTGAGCCTGACCGCGCACCTGCGTCACAATTGGAAACGCTGCAGAGCCTAAGTTTAGAAGAGGCACCTGTAAGGCCTCCAGGAAGTCGCAAAGTAAGAATTGAAACGAGAACTGTAGCTATCCAAACCCCGGTAGTAGGACATGACTTAATGGTGATGCGTTACAGAACGCACAGTGTGCTTCCAGCCCCAGGTATGGAAGATGCTGCCATATTCAAAGAAGACCAGTAGGACCCGGACAGGATTTACTGTACTGTAAAAAGTTTGCAGAAGATTTGCACTTTATTGAGAATGTGTATATGGTAATGTTTGAAGAATTATACCCCAGTTGGGTAATGTGATAGTTATAATGTGAAATGCTATTTTGAAGGACTGAGTGCTGAGGACTCTTGCAGCACAAGAACTGAATTGTAAATAGTTGGCACTCAGTGCCCCATCTTGGTTTTACGTAAGCCATTCTACCTCAGAAGCAAAACCCGTATGGTGTGGCCTTGAGTGAGGTCTGCAGCAAAGAAGTCCTGCAGCCCACCCAGGACCACCGTGGGAGGTTTGGTACGGGTCCTCCACAAGTATCTTGTCGATTGCACTTTGAAAGTATTTGATATTTTTCTATTTGCTAATTTGTATACATTGAAACGTTAAAGTGTCCTTACCTCCCGCAATGGAAGAATTGTTGTTATTTGTTGATGTTATAAAAATCGTTTCTTTTTCAGCCCGGGAGTGCTGATATTAACTAGGGGGGGATGTGTAGCCCAGCTGCGCTTGGTGCCACATGTTACCCTGGAGGATGCATGAAAGGTAAACCACAAATCACCCGATATTCATTCACACTTCACATTTCCCTGGTGCCACCAGAGGGAGCCCTTGAAGAGTACGCAGGTATGTAAGGGTGTGGAGAGATAGAGCAGTAGATTAGTCAGTGACAGACAGACGGTGAGAGAGTTTCCTGTCAGATGAGCCTGAGGGCTGAGCAGTGAACAGTCTAGTCACCTCGGTCGAGCAGAGAGGGAAAGACTAGCTAGAGAGAGACTTATTTGAAAGCCTGAAGACTTCAGCATACACTCAGCTTACATCGTGGAGTCCAGTAGTAGTGGGATGGATTGCCACTTAGTCTGGTCAAAGTTGAGTCTACTGAGATACCTTCAGTGAGCGTTTCAGTAAGTAAGCGTGCCGACGCTTGGAGAGCGGTGAAGACAAAGAAAGCTGACATCTACTGCTGGTTGTGCTTATGTTAAAGGTGTGAGTAGAACGACAGGCAAGTGGCAGAAGAGAGAGAGAGAGAGTGACAGAGGTTGAACAGCATTGATAGCTTGCCTCCACTCTGCACCACCGGACACCGGGTCCGAGCTTACTAGCTTCTTCAGGACTAGTAGGAGAAACCGGAGACCCTGCTGGACTACAGGTCGCAGGGGCCCAACAGTGCTGATACGTAACCGGGGTCAGGAAGAACAGGAGTTTGACCTGATCAGCCATACAGAGACTTAGTTCTGTCCAAGAGAAGGCTCCACCACAAGGTCAGCCGGGCGTAGCTGAGAAGACAGAGTTAGGCTTTGTTTTATGCAAGTCAGAAACTCACACACATAAAGAAGTAAGGAGGCCCTACACCTACTCAGTGGATTACTGGACGTGCATCCTCCACCCTGACAGCTTCCTGGGTCGTGCCTGCAACTTCACCATCAGTAAAGGTACAGAAAGAGACTTTCTTGTGTGTGTCTGCCTTATTGATCCTGCACCCCTACACCGCCATATACCCTGAGGGATCAGTCTCGCCTGTGGGAGACTTAACACCTTGCTGCCCAGTAACAACCCCTCAGAGGATCTACCCTGCAGCGCTGGTCATCCTGACCAGGAACCACAGGTGGCGTCACGAACATTTCTACAAACCTATAATCCCCTGTAAATATCCCCTTTTTAGTGAGCGCCCAGGGCAACGGACCGAGCTGCGCTACCCGTGAAATCCCTCAGTGAAGTGAACGGGCTCGGTGCCGAGTACCCCACAGGCCCTGGCTATGTGCGACTCATCTTTGGAGTCACGAACAGGATCCGAAGCTCGCTATATGTGAGTCCTGTGTGCCTGAAATGGACTGTTTTTGTGCAAAAAGACTGTGTTGCTGTTTTGTGATTTTTGGCGCCATTTTCCGCCATTTTGCCGCCATATTCGCGCCCTGAGGCACTGGTGAAGGAGGGCGTGTATTCGTGGGCGTACCCCCCCTGTGGCGCGAAAGTTATGGCCGCCTTATCCAAATGTTACTACAATGTCCGAGCCTGCCCCACCGCAAGAGAGATCCGCCTCCTCTTCATCCTCGGTGCTAAGAAGAGAAAGCGAAAGTCCCGCCTCCATGGAAAAGTCCAGAGTGTTCCAGATGGAAAACACAGTCTGGCCTGGCGTGAGATGGCGGAAGGACAGGAGTCACTGTGTGGAGGAATGGCGGTGCGCAGACCCTGTTCCCCTGAAGTGGTGCAGCCTGTACTTGAACCGTCCCCAGGTCGGGAGTACGACCGAATGATGCATAGAGTGGAGGAGGTGGATGCGGCGCTGCGGGATCTGGCCCGACACCGCGCAGAGATGGAGGCGATGGAGCAGAGCTGGCGTGCCCTGAAACAGCGGCTGCTGTGGGACTGGCTGCTCTCCCCCCTGGATGCGCAACTGCCACCCGCGTCACCACTGGAACCAGCGGCTGAAGAGAAACCGGAGGCCGGCCCCAAAAGAGCTGTACCTGACCCCGCCGAGGACGCGGCTGGAGGAGATGAGGCTGAGGAGGCCCTGCCCGGACCGGAATGCCAGCCAGGTCTGGAACCAGAGGCCGCAACGGTAGCAGCGGAATTCAGTCCCCCGGTAGGGACGATGGAAGAAACCCAGCCACAAGCGATGGAAATCGACTGGGAGGAGATGGAGCTCCTGGACGACGTGGAGTATGCCGCCCAGAAGGATCTACCAGCAGGATCTACCCTGCAGCGCTGGTCATCCTGACCAGGAACCACAGGTGGCGTCACGAACATTTCTACAAACCTACAATCCCCTGTAAATATCCCCTTTTTAGTGAGCGCCCAGGGCAACGGACCGAGCTGTGCTACCCGTGACATCCCTCAGTGAAGTGAACGGGTTCGGTGCCGAGTACCCCACAGGCCCTGGCTATGTGCGACTCAACTACAGATCGCAAAATCATGATGGGGTGCGCCTGCCGTCATGAGACCCAGGACCACTGGTGAGATCAGGCGGTCATGTGACCACATTTGCTATTTGCACATGTCGACTAGATAAGTTTGACTACACTCAATAGAAGATAATTGGGAGAAGCTGAAAGAGTCGTCACAAGACCCCCTGCTCACATCAGCGATGCTGGGGCCATTACAACTGTACATAGGGGGACTCAGTTAAATATTAAGTGGACACTTATGAAGCATTATTATTTATAGGGGCACCTGTAGGGTAACTATCAGGTGGCAGACGGTACTGAGGAAGCTGTCAGTCAGTGCCGGGGCGAGGTTACCGCTGCCACCCCTTTATACACAGAGCGGTGACTGAAACCTGCCAGCGCAGCCCCTATGCCTGGAAGAGTAGTGGGGACATCATTCTATATATAGGGGCACCTGTAGGGTAACTATCGGGTGGCAGACGGTACTGAGGCGGCTGTCAGTCAGTGCCAGGGTGAGGTTTCAGCCGCCACTCTCTATACACAGAGCTGTGACTGAAGCCGTGCATCGCAACCCCTATGCCTGAAAGAGCAAGGCTGCCGGAAGGAATAAAGGTAATTTCCTCCTGGCAGAGGGGCTCTCAATGCAGGCGCAGCACGGTGTCAGAACACTATTAACGATTATACTGTGTATTGGAGGAGCAGTGGGACATCATTCTATATATAGGGGAACTCTGGGGGACATTATACTGTATGTATGGGAGCTGTGGGCCTTCCATACAGTGTATATGGGAGCTGTGGGAGCATCATACTGTGTATAAGGGAGCTGTGGGATCATATGGTGTATAGGGGGAGCTGTGGGCCTATCATACGGTGTATAGGGGAGCTGTCGGATCTTTATACCTTGTATAGGGGAGCTGTGGGATCATCATACTGTGTATATGGGAGCTGTGGCATCATCATACTATGTATTGGGGAGCTGTCGGATCTTTACACTGTGTATAGGGGAGCTGTGGCATCATCATACTGTGTATTGGGGAGCTGAGGGATCATCATATGGTGTATAGGGGATCTGTGGGGGATCATCATATGGTGTAGAGGGGATCTGTGGGCCCAGCATACTGTATATAGAGGAATTATACATGGGGAACTCAGTGGACATTATTAAATGTTAAGTGGGCGCTTAAACCTTATTGTTATAGGGGCTCTCAGTATTGTGACCATCAAAGTGGCACATGGAGTATTATTACTTTCTAGGGACAAAATGTGTAGGGCACATGCACAGGAAATTAATATTTTCAAGGGGCAATTTTACCATTTAGAGAGCACACAGGAGACATTATTACGACGTAAGGGGCAGTGGTGGCATTACTATGTGAGGCAGTAAGAGAAGCTCTGTTTTTATACCACACAGCAGGTGCAGTAATACGGACACATACGGCAGCAGTGGCTCAGTATTGGGGTATTAGCAGGATGAGGAGTTGGGAATACATTTGCAGACACAATGGGATGAAACTGAAAGGGTGTAGATACACATTAGATATTAGAAAACACTTTTTGACAGTGAGGGTGATCAATGAGTGGAACAGGCTACCATGAGAGGTGGTGAGTTCTCCTTCAATGGAAGTCTTCACACAGAGGCTGGACAGACATCTGTCTGTCTGTCTGAGATGATTTAGTGAATCCTCCATTGAGCAGGGGCTTGGACACGATGACCCTGGAGGTCCCTTCCAACTCTACTATTCTAGGATTTCACCGTAGTTATAATCATGATTACCTGGTTAGGTGCCACAGGCGGCCACAGACAGAAAGGGCCCCTGTGCAAGAACAATATATGATCCCTTTGCAGCCCAAAAGCCCCTAAAAATGCAAATTTGCACCTTTTTTGCAGGCAGATATGGGCCCCCTTACTTCTTGTGCCAATGTGCTGCCACGCAGGTTGCAGCAATGATATGTCTGCATGTTAGGGGCCCACTCAGATGTTTCGCCCCCCCTGAGCTGAACCCCTAGCTACGCCTCTGCTCTATATAATATACGAGTTTCAATTTTTGTAGTGAAGACCTGAAATAAAACAAGATTTTGGTTACTTACCGTAAAATCTGTTTCTCGAAGCCTTCATTGGGGGACACAGATAACCATGGTGTATGCTGCTGCCACTAGGAGGCGCTGACCTCTGCAGTATACACCCCACCGACTGCAAGAAGCAATTCAGTTAGTGAGAAAGCAGTAGGAGAACAACATGATAGAATACCCAAAGGACAACTCAACTGTAACAACAGCACATAGGAAAGTAATATGAGTTGCAGAAAAAAGACATGGGAGGGTGCTGTGTCCCCCAATGAAGGCTTCGAGAAACAGATTTTACGGTAAGTAACCAAAATCTTGTTTTCTCTATCGCCTTAATTGGGGGACACAGATAACCATGGGACGTCCTAAAGCAGTCCATGGGGAGGGAAACAGCAGAAAACTCTATTGCGATCAAAGAGCTTACCACTGCCGCCTGCAAGATACCTCTGCCTAGGCTGATGTCCACCGAAGCGTAGGTATGGACCCGGAATAATCTGCAGACTTGTGAATGAAAAACCAGGTTGCCGCTTTGCAGAGCTATAGGGCGGATGCCCCATGTATACCAGCCAGGAGGCGCCCACTGCTCGGGAAGAGTGAACCTCTTTTAACCAGAGAGCCTCCGAAGTGTGGACCTGATCCGGCTCGCAATCGTAGCCTTGCAGGCGTGCGTCATCTAGATGATGAATAGGAGATCCGACTTCCTAAAGGAAGCGGTGTTAGTGAGATAGATCCTCACTGCCCTGATCAGGTCTAGCCTGTTTAGTGAGTGCTCCGGAGAATGAGTCGGAGCTAGACAGAAGGAAGAAAGTACAGAGTACTCTATCAGGTGAAAGGTGGATACCACCCTGAGAAGGAAGGAAGGTGGAGGGTGCAACACCACCCTATCCTGGCGAAAAAAAGCCCTAGAGGGAAAGTCTTGACTGAGAATGGAACAAAGGACTTCTGAAAGAAGATAGAGAAGACTGGTACCTGCCCCCTTCAGAGAACTAAGGGCAAGGCCAGCATCAAGACCTGCTTGGTGAAAGGCCAAAAAGGAGAGAATGACAAAAACAATGGTAAAAACCATTCGACTCACAGCGGAGGAAAAAAAGGGCTCTCCAGGTCCGATAACGAACCCTATAAGACGATGGTTCTCTAGACTGGATCATGGAGCGTAATACCCGATCAGAGAAATCGGACACTCTTAGAACCGCGTCTTTAACAGCCACGCTGTCGAATGAGCCACTAAGAACTCTGGTGGAAGATTAGTCCCTGAGACAGCGTCCCGGGGGCGCCCTCCAGAAGATTGACGATCTCTGCGGAACCAGACCTACTGGGTCCATGAGGAGCGATCGGATTGACCGGCACCCCTTCCGCTATAATACTTTTCAATGTCCTGGGAAGAAAAGTAAAGGGGTGAAAGCTGGCAGGGAAGCGCGAACTGCGACCAGGGAAAACCCTGCGGGTCCTGTCGGAAACATTGTCTTCGTCCAGAGAGGAATTCTGGATACCTAGACCCTCACCAGGGGACTCCTGGACCCCCCTTTGTGAACAATGTATGTCACCGTTGTGGCAACCTTCGTCAGAATTCTGACCGCAGGCTACTGAGAAGCGATTTCCCAGTGATGGGGTTAAGAAGGATGGCCCTGATCTTGAGGGCCTTAGATAATAAAACCTGCTACCTCATGGAAGCAATTAGTACACGGAGGAACTCAATCCTGAAGAGTCACAGGCGGACTTTCGAGTTCAGAAATTAGAATCCAGTATTGGTCAAAACACGTCGCCCTTCTTTTGATGAAACCAACGGGTTTAACTAGAAACCTGTGAAGAGTTCCTATTTCGGTACAGGAACGATAACCCTCGTACCGAGGAGGGCGGCGATGGAAGCTAGAAACCCGAACCCAGAGCAGTATCCTATGGAGGACGGGAGTCGAATAATCGATCTCAGGCCCCTTTTGGGCGCGAAGCGAGACCGTACCTCTGCCGTGAGTTGGACGTCCGGCATCCGTCCAGGGACGTCCGAGCCTCCTCCACCGACAGTCTCTGGTGGGCGAGTGGATGGGAGACGGAGACAGGCCCGGGTCTATTACCCCTTTTTTTTTTTTTTTGATCACCCGAACACCTGTCCGTGTCCGGAATTTGTCTTGGGGTCCTGCCGAGAGAACCTACATATGAGGATACGGGGTGGCAGTACACGCCGTACTCAGTCTCTGTGTGGGAGGACAGTAGTGACTGATCCCAGAACCCAAAGCGGGATCCGTTGGGGGACGGGAGTCGAATACCCGATCTCAGGTCCCTTCCGGGTGCGAAGTGAGACAATTTCTCTAATTAGAGTTGGATGTCCAGCCTCCGCCGAAGGACGTCCGATTCTCCTCCACAGACAGACTCTGGTGGGCGAGTGAGTGGGAGACGGAGGCAGGCCCGGGTCTTCTCCCTTTTCAGATCACCTGAACACACGTCCATGTCAGGGATTTGTCTTAGGGTCCTGCCGAGAGAACAGACCTATGAGGATACGGGGTGGCAGTACACGCCATACTCAGTCTCTGTGTGGGAGTATGCCATGTCCTGAGCCAATGTTTCCACAGATGGCTCCCATATTGCCAAATATGTCCCAGGGTAGGGAATTTGGTCTGCGAGAACGTCAGGCTTGCTCGGTGAAAACTCCCACAAAGATGCTCTCCTGAAGTTGTCTTGCCCATCTGGCTATGGCCTTGGCAGGGGCAAAGGCCGGGCAAATGTAGAAGCCGCCGTTTCAAGGGCTGCCCTTCCCAGCAATCTTATAATTCTTTCGTTGGAATCCATGAGAGAAGCTGGTGGGGGGACCGTGCTGGTCTATGAACTGGCGGGTCCACAGCAGGGGAAGGCGCCCCGTTAGCGGTAAGCTCAGGAGAGAAGGGGTACCGGATGCCGAGGCGCTTCCCTCTTTGAAAGCATCTGGTCGGATTGTCCTTTTCCCTTGGAGTCCCTGCACAACGTCAGCGTGTGGGACAAAGACCTTGGAAGGTAGCTTTTGACCGTCTAAACGAAACCGCCTGAACTGCGGGATTCGTAGAGGTATGTTTGATGTCTAAGGTCTGGTTGACCGCCACATTCAGGCTTCGCGCCATAACTATACGCTGGGGGCCTGCTTTGGATGCAGGTCCGACTCATGCCCTGCAGGCGCGTTCCAGGTGTGTTGTCGGATTCTGGAGAGGGGGACCCGGAAGAGGGATCTCGCCGAGAAGGCTCGGCTGGTGAGGTTGAGGAAAAAACAGGGCTGAGACTGATGCTTTGGTCCGGGCTTCTAGCGGCTTGAGATGTAAGTGTCCGGCGGGGAAACCTGTGATCCACTGGCGACTGCCGTTGGAAGAGGCAGTCTATCACGACCACCAGGGGTCTGTTAAACAGAATCGTCAACTGGACTAGTAAATCCCAGTCTGACTCCCATTACGGTACTTGTCCCGCCTCAAGCTGCTTAGCTGCTGCAATCTGACACGGGCAGTCAACCTCAGCTTAGAATGAGAGTTGACACTGCTAACCTGGTGAAATCACCCATCGACTGCGTGAGAGAGGGAGCCCATCCCGGAATAGGGGTCTCAGACTCACCTGGGGCAGAAAAGGACTCCTGGTAGTGGGTGCTATGAGGTGCTGCAGGCCTGGCACAGGGGAGAGTAAGAGTGACGCCCCTGTGGATCCTGTTGCCACAGAGATGTTGCACCTCGGCCAGAGGTGAGACACCCCAGAACTAGGTAAAGAGGGAGTACCCCCTTAGACTGCAACACAGCATCCAAAGCACCATGCCAGCCGAATATACGGATGTACCCTACGGGAGGATGGTCTGATTCAGACTGGTAAGCCAAGGATTGGAGTAACCTTAGGCTGTGAGTGTGTGAGAAGACAGCTTAGTCTATCTCCGGAAGAGGCTGCTGGAGCAGCGTGCAGAAAGGGGATCCTTGGGCACAGGCCGTGAGAAAATAACTGTCTGTGGCCCATTCCGAGATCGGAAGGACAGGCCAAACCAGGGTTCAGTCCCCAGGTTAGTGTGAAAAAAAAAAACTTCAGGCTCTGCTAGTAAGCCGATGGCGGTGATCGCCTTATGGGCCATTGCCACCAAACAGTAGCAGTATCTTGAGGAAGGATGCTAATCGGACCCAGGACGCACAGACTTAGTCTGTTTCCCGACAAGATCCGCAGTCTCACTGTAAGACTGCGTGGTGAGGGAAGGAATGAAGGAGTGTAAAATCTACCTGGAGGTAGATGTATCCCTCTCTTGGAGAACTCAGTGCCAAGCGAGCATCTGCATGGCATGCAACTAACTGTGAGCAGGGATCAGAAAACTGCACGTAAACTGCGTGTCTGATTGTTCCGGCGGCGCACCGTCCTTTCTGCTACATCTTTCGGCTCCATGCCTCAAATAACTAGCATCTACCTGCCCTGAAAGACTACAGCCTCACCAGTGGGAGGCCCATTAACAGGCTGCAGAATACTATCACTTCTGGGGATCGAGCTGCAGCGCTGGTAATCCTGAGCAGGCACCACAAGGTGGCATCACAAAGCACAGAAATATTCCTGTAAATAAATATATATATATATATATATATATATATATATATATATATATAAAGCTCCCTTTTGTTGAGTGCCCAGGGCCACGGGCCGGTTCGCTGTCGTGGCGTTCCCCCATAGAAGTCCATAGGCTCGGCCCCGAGTACCCCACGGCGTGGGGCGGTTCAGAAACACAACCATGGTTAAGTAGACCATTACCAGCCCCAAATTGCCGGAGGCTAGGGGATAGACTGATGCCAGTAGGTTGGGGGACAGAGGAGAGACAGAGGAGGGTGTCAGCTCTGCAGGCAGAGCTACTCACAGTTTGAAGATACTAGCAGACTCTGTGAAAATCGTGCTGCTCCAGCCTGTCATCAGACTGGGAAAAGGTGTGCTGCTGCTGCTGCTGTGTGGGATCCTGCAGCCCTCCGACGTTCTGAGAGGGGAGGGCGGATCCTGAGCAGGGCTGTGAGGGAAAGGGAGGGCTGAGAAGAGCCCGCCCAGAAGTCTGGGTAAAAGGGGCGGAGCCAACGCCAAAACTAGGCCCGAAATGAAATCGGGGCCTAAATTTAAGACTGTGGCCGACGGTGGAGGGGGGGCGGCGCGGAGGCTCCCGAACTGACAAAAAAGAGGTGGGCTACACCGGAAAGAACGCAGCGGTGCCCCAAACCCCTGGAATAGCAAGGGCAGTCGAGGGAAGGGGAACGGAGCCGGTTAAAAACTAGGCCCCAAATGAAGCCAGGGGCTCCATTAAAAACGCGGCCGCCGACAGAGGAGTGGGGGTGGTGGGGGATTGTTCCGAAAGGACCCCACCGAAGAAGTATCAACCCAGGGCCCCCAATAAGGGCGCACAGCGGCGCAACAGGGTGCCTGAAGCAGCGATGTGTCTTCTTTCTTCTTTTAAGTCTTCTTTTCTTCTATCTTCTTTCCTGTCGGAAAAGCGAGACAGTACCTGTCAGGTGAGCTGGACGTCCGCCATCTTTAGTGGGACGTCCGAGTCTCCTCCACCGACAGGCTCTGATGGGCGAGTGGGTGGGAGACGGAGGCAGGCCCGGGACTTCGGCTTCACCCTGGTCACCTAAACACTCATCCGTGTTAGGGAATAGGATGGGGGGATCCTGCCAAGATACAGACATGAGGATACGGGGTGGCAGTACACGCCGTACTCATAGTCTCTACGTGGGACTACAGTAGTGACTTTTCACACTGTATCCCTCCGGAGAACCTGAAAAGGAACGCCGCAAAAAATGGTAGATATGGGTCTCCGGGGAGACCCGTGTCCACCTCCTAACTGACACTAAGCTAAACTGAATTGCTTCTTGCAGTCGGTGGGGTGTATACTGCAGAGGAGGAGCCAACCTTTATTTTTGCATATGCATAGTGTCAGCGCCTCCTAGTGGCAGCAGCATACACCATGGTTATCTGTGTCCCCCAATTAAGGCGATAGAGAAATTCACTTTTTGATGATATTCTAATTTACTGAGAAGCACTTTTATATACAGTCATGGCCAAAAGTTTTAAGAATGACACAAATATTAATTTTTACAAAGTCTACTGCTTCACTTATTCTAATGGCAATTTGCATATACTCCAGAATGTTATAAAGAGTGATCAGCTTAACAGCAATTGCTTGCAAAGTCAATATTTGGCTAGAAAATTAACTTTATCCCCCAAAACACATTTCAACATCATTGCAGCCCTGCCTTAAAAGGACCAGCTAACCTCTTTTCAGTGATTGCTCCATTAACACAGGTGTGGGTGTTGATGAGGACATGGCTGGAGATCAATCTGTCATGATTAAGTAAGAATGAAACCACTGGACACTTTAAAAGGAGGCTGGTGCTTGGCATCATTGTTTCTCTTCTGTTTACCATGGTTATCTCTAAAGAAACACGTGCAGTCATCATTGCAATGCACAAAAATGGCCTAACAGGGAAGAGTATCGCAGCTAGAAAGATTGCACCTCAGTCAACAATCTATCGCATCATCAAGAACTTCAAGGAGAGAGGTTCCATTGTATCATGCTCCTGTCAGCGCCAGCGAACTGCCACGGCTGAGCAGGGTGACTCACCCACACTGTGGAAGGGCCCGGGGTCAGATGCTGCAGGAGAGGCTCAGGCAGAGGGGACCTGAACAGCGTGGTGAGAGGGGACACTGAAGATAGCAGTAAGCAAAAGGACCTGCGATCAAGTGACCACAGGGGGCGGGGCTTAGCGTTCTGCTACTAGAGATGAGTGCAGGACTTTACAGGGACCCTGGATTAGTAAAGAGGGAAACTCAGGTCAGACAAACGGGGTTCATACACAGAGAGGACGGCGCAGTACAGAAGGGACGAGCAGAGAATAGTCACAACATAAGCCAGGAGTCATACACGGAGATAGCAATGCAGTACAGGAGGGATAAGCAGAGAATTGTCAGGACAAGGGCCAGGGGTCATACACAAGATAGCAACGCAGTACAGGAGGGGCAGGCAGAACTCGTAACAGGAACAGAACCAAGTCAAAACCAAGCAAGCATAAAGTAGCACAAGCACAAAGCACAGGGTCACACACACTCGGCCAAGGGTCAAAGTTTAAGCGACAGGGAATGGAATGGCTCCACAATGAGGCTATAAGAAGCCTCCCAGAATCCCAAAATGAGGCCATCCAGATTAACCTCTGAACTACCAAATCCCACAAACAAAGCAGCTCATGACACATTGTTGCCAAAAAGGCTCCAGGGCGCCCAAGAAAGACCAGCAAGCGCCTGGACCGTCTCTTAAAAGTGTTTCAGCTGCGGGATCGGGCTACCAGCAGTGCAGAGCTTGCTCAGGAATGGCAGCAGACAGGCGTGAGTGAATCTGCACGCACTGTGAGGCGGAGACTCTTGGAGCAAGGCCTGGTCTCAAGGAGGGCAGCAAAGAAGCCACTTCTCTCCAGAAAAAACATCATGGACAGACTGATATTCTGCAAAAGGTACAGGCAGTGGACTGCTGAGGACTGGGGTAAAGTTATTTTCTCTGATGAATCCCCTTTTCGATTGTTTGGGACATCAGGAAAACGCCTCATTCGGACAAGACAAGGTGAGCGCTACCACCAGTCTTGTCTCATGCCAACTGTTAAGCATCCTGAAACCATTTATGTGTGGGGTTGCTTCTCAGCCAAGGGAATCGGCTCTCTCACAGTCTTGCCTAAAAACACAGCCATGAATAAAGAATGGTACCAGAATGTCCTCCAAGAGCAACTTCTCCCAACCCTCCAAGAGCAGTTTGGCGATCAACAATGACTTTTCCAGCATGATGGAGCACCTTGCCATAAAGCAAAGGTGATAACTAAATGGCTCAGGGAACAAAACATAGAGATTTTGGGTCCATGGCCTGGAAACTCCCCAGATCTTAATCCCATTGAGAACTTGTGGTCAATCATCAAGAGACGGGTGGACAAACAAAAACCTAAAAATTCTGACAAAATGAAAGCATTGATTGTGCAAGAATGGACTGCTATCAGTCAGGATTTGGTCCAGAAGTTGATTGAGAGCATGCCAGGGAGAATTGCAGAGGTCCTGAAGAAGAAGGGTCAACACTCTCCACTCTCCTGTCACAATCACACCTCACCACTTGCGCGCTTGACCCACTCTCATCCCACCTCATCCCTAACTTTGCCACAGTCTTCATCCCTACTCTCACACACCTCTTCAACCTTTCACTTACAAATGGTGTCTTTCCTTCATCCTTCAAACATGCCTCAATCACTCCCATCCTCAAAAAGCCCTCCCTCGACCCATCCTCTGTGTCTAACTATCGCCCGATATCTCTTCTCCCCTACGCCTCAAAACTACTGGAACAGCATGTATATCTCGAACTGTCCTCCCACCTCTCCTCCTGTTCCCTCTTTGACCGTTTACAATCAGGCTTCCGACCGCATCACTCAACTGAAACTGCCCTAACTAAAGTCACTAACGACCTGCTAACCGCCAAGAGCAAGCGACACTACTCTGTCCTCCTTCTCCTGGACCTGTCTTCTGCCTTCGACACCGTGGACCATTCCCTCCTGCTACAGATTCTCTCATCTCTTGGCATCACTGACTTGGCCCTATCCTGGATCTCATCATACCTAACAGACCAAACATTCAGTGTCTCCCTCTCACACACCACCTCCTCACCTCGCCCCTTGTCTGTCGGTGTTCCTCAAGGCTCAGTCCTAGGACCCCTACTCTTCTCCATCTATACCTTCGGCCTGGGACAGCTCATAGAATCCCACGGCTTGCAGTATCACCTCTACGCCGATGACACGCAGATCTACCTATCTGGACCTGACCTCACCTCCCTACTGACCAAAATCCCACAGTGTCTGTCTGCTATCTCAGCCTTCTTTTCTGCTCGATTTCTCAAACTGAACATGGACAAAACAGAATTCATCATCTTTCCCCCACCTCATTCTTCCCCTCCACCAGACCTATCCATCAATGTCAATGGCTGCTCGCTTTCCCCAGTCCCGCATGCTTGGTGCCTTGGGGTGATCCTCGACTCTGCCCTCTCTTTCAAACCACACATCCAAGCCCTCGCCACCTCCTGCCGCCTCAAAATCAAAAATATTTCCCGGATCCGCTCATTCCTCAACTATGAAACCACAAAAACACTAGTGCACGCCCTTATCATCTCCCGCCTCGACTACTGCAACCTCCTACTCTCTGGCCTCCCCTCTAGAACTCTGGCACCACTCCAGTCCATCCTACACTCTGCTGCCCGACTAATCCACCTGTCTCCCCGATATTCCCCAGCCTCCCCCTATGCCAGGCCCTTCACTGGCTTAATATTGCCCAGAGGCTTCAGTTCAAAACCCTAACCATGACATATAAAGCCATCCACAACCTTTCTCCTCCATACATCTGTGACATGGTCTCCCGCTACCTACCCACACGCAACGTTCGATCCTCTCAAGATCTCCTTCTCGACTCCCCCCTCATCTCTTCTTCCCACAACCGCATACAAGACTTCTCCCTGGCTTCCCCATACTCTGGAACTCCCTGCCGCAAAACATCAGACTTTCACCAACAACGGAGACCTTCAAGAAAAACCTGAAGACCCACCTGTTCCGACAAGCCTACAGCCTACAATGATCCTCAGTCTACTGAACCATCGCACAACCAGCTCTACCCTTTCCTAGTGTATCCTCACCCATCCCTGTAGACTGTGAGCCCTCGCGGGCAGGGTCCTCTATCCTTCTGTACTTGTATGTCCCTTGTCTAGCACACGTTTATTGTACCTGTCTATATTTTCCCTTTTCATATGTAAAGCGCCATGGAATAAATGGCGCTATATAAATGTGTAATAATAATAATAACACTGCAAATATTGACTTGCTGCATTAACTCATTCTAACTGTCAATATAAGCTTTTGTTACTCATGTTTGCAATTATTATATTTCTCTCTGTGATAAAAACATCTGTCAAACACACATAAAAACCAGAGGGCAGCAGATCATGTGAAAATATAATATTTGCGTCATTCTCAAAACTTTTGGCCATGACTGTATATAAACTCCAGGATTGGTTTTAATACCACAACAGCAAGCTTTAGGTTAAGTTCACACTGGGAGTTTTTGTTTTTTGCTGCGTTTTTTTTCTGCAGCAAAACCTGACTGCTTGGCAGGAAAGAAGTTGTGGAAAAAACGCAGGTTTTGCTGCGTTGTTTGTGGCGTTTTAGATGCGGTTCTGGTGTGGGTTTTTTTCATGCTTTTTTTCTATTCAATTCAATGGGTGAAAAAAGCTGAAAAAACGCTTAAAGAAGTGACATGATCTATGTCCAAAAAAATATGAAAACCACAAAATACTGATAACAAAAAAACTAAGGTGTGTGCATAACTGGTACTGTAAAAAGCAGCTAAAAAATGCAGAAAAAAAGGCATTAAAAAATGCAGCAAAAACGCCCAGTATGATCTTAACCCCTTTACAACCAAAGGGTGGTTTGCACGGTAATGACCGGGCCAATTTTTACAATTCTGACCACTGTCCCTTTATGAGGTAATAACTCTGGAACGCTTCCATGGATCCTGGTGATTCTGACAATGTTTTATCATGACATATTGTACTTCATGATAGTGGTAAAATTTCTTTGATATGACTTGCGTTTATTTGTGAAAAAAATGGAAATTTGGCAAAAATTTTGAAAATTTAGCAATTTTCCAACTTTGAATTCTAATGCCCTTAAATCACACAGATATGTCACACAAAATACTTAATGATGGTTATAAGAAAAAAAACCAAATAGCAAACCATAGGATACTGACTTAGAAATGACTAAGAATTATAAGGAGAACAAAAAAGTCAAAAAAAAGTATCTCAAAAAAATATATCAAATTTATTAGTATACAAAAAATACAAATATCAATAAAATTACAGCATTGTGCATATATATTCAGTAATTGTATATATAACTCTGGATGAGATGATCCACCAAATTATATGGACCCTGTGGGTGCCTGCTTAAATGCAATATCATATGTACAAAGCGCAATATATTACCGCTGAATATTATATTATATATATATACACTGTGTTCCAAATTATTATGCAAATAATATTTTCTCAGATTTTCCCAAATTACCTATATGAATTGCAGTCATTGTAATTTTCCAGTCAAATAACTATTAGAGTACAATTGAAAGGTTTTGTATAAACTGCCTATGATAACAGTATATTTTTTTAAAAATAAAACACTCAAACTGCACTCAAAATGCATGTTCCAAATTATTATGCACAGCAGAGTTTTCAACCTTTTCATTTTAATAAAGAACAAAAAAATGGTCATTTTTGAAATTATAAGCATTAGCAGATTATTACAAACTGAAATCAAACAGTTTTCAACTCAAAACTTTATTCTAGGTGATGTTACATTTGCACATAGGACCCCTTGTTCGAAAGAAGCTTCTGAACTCTCTCGTCCATTGAATTTGTCAGGTTTTGGATAGTTTCTGCTTCAATTGTTTTGCATGAGGACAGAACACCCTCCCAGAGCTGTTGCTTAGATGTGAGCTGCCTCCCACCATCATAGACACTCCTTTTGATGATGCTCCAGAGGCTCTCAATGGGGTTGAGGTCAGGGGAGCATGGGGGCCACACCATAAGTTTGTCCCCTTTTATGCCCATAGCAGCCAGAGATGCAGATGTGTTATGTGCAGCATGAGACGGTGCATTATCATGCATGAAAATGATCTTGCTGCAGAATGCACGGTTCTTCTTCTTGAACCATGGCAGGAAGTGCTGTTTGAGAAACTCAACATACGCTATGGAGTTCATCTTTACCCCTTCAGGGATCCTAAAGGGGCCGACAATCTCTCTCCCCATGATTCCAGCCCAAAACATTACTCCTCCTCCTCCTTGTTGGCGCCGTAGCCGTGTTTGCATGGGGTGTCCATCAATCAGCCATCCTCCACTCCATCCATCTGGACCATCGAGCGTTGCACGGCACTCATCGGTGAACAAAACAGTTTTGAAGTCAGTCATCATGTATTGTTTGGCCCACTGGAGCCATTTCTGCTTGTGTGCAGTGGATAGAGGAGGTCGACAGGATGGCTTACGCACAGCTGCAAACCTCTGAAGGACCCTGCATCTTGCTGTTCGGGAGACGTTGGAGGCACCAGCAGCTTCAAAAACTTGTCTGCTGCTATGACAAGGCTTTTTTGCCGCTGCACATTTAACCTGACGTAATTGCCTGTAGGAAAGAGCCCTCAATTTTCCCTTATCAGCACGTACATGTGTGTACTGTGAATCAGCTACATACTTCTTGATTGTGCGATGATCACGATGAAGTGTCTTGGCAATGTTGATTGTAGTCATGCCTTGACCTAAACACTCCACAATTTGTTGCTTCTCAGCAGCCGACACATCCTTTTTCTTTCCCATTTTGGCAGAAAATGTAGGCTGCTTAATAATGTGGGACAGCCTTCTTAAGTAGTCTTGCCTTTCATTGGACACACCTGCCAAACTAATTAGCACAGGTGTCTGCAATTGCTTACAGTGATATAAAGAGCCCTGACACACATCACATCAATGAGTTTAACTGACAAACAAAAAAATTCTTACCTTATCACTCCTAAATAATTTTTGCATAATAATTTGGAACACAGTGTATATTATATTACTGAATATATATGCACAATGCTGTAATTTTATTGATATTTGTATTTTTGTTATACTAATAAATTTGATATATTTTTTTGAGATACTTTTTTTAAAATACTTAATGAGTAACATTTTCCAAATGTTTACTTTACATCAGCACAGTTTTGGAAACTAAATTTTTTGTTGTTAGGAAATTATAAGGGTTAAAAGTTGACCAGCGATTTCTCAATTTTACAACTCCATTTTTTTTAGGGACGACATCACATTTGAAGTGACTTTGAGGGGTTTATATGAAAGAAAAATACCCAAAAGTGACACCATTCTAAAAAATGCACCCCTCAAGGTGCTTAAAACGACAGTCAAGAAGTTTATTAACCCTTCAGGTGCTTCACAGGAATTTTTTGAATGTTTAAAAAAAAATGAACATTTAACTTTTTTTCACAAAAAATTTATTTCAGGTCCAATTTTTTTATTTTCCCAAGGGTAACAGGAGAAATTGGACCCCATAAGTTAGTGTGCAATTTGTCCTGAGTACGCTGATACCCCATGGGAACCACTGTTTCGGCGCATGGCAGAGCACGGAAGTGAAGGAGCGCAGTTTGACTTTTTCAATGCAAAATTGGCTGGAATTGAGATCGGACGCCATGTCTCGTTTGGAGAGCCACTGATGTGCCTAAACAGTGAAAACCACCAACAAATGACACTATTTTGGAAACTAGACCCCTCAAGGAACTTATCTAGATGTGGGGTGAGCACTTTGAACCCCCACGTGCTTCACAGAAGTTTATAACCTAGAGCCATAAACTTTAAAAATCATCTTCTTTTCCACAAAAATTATCTTTTCACCCCCAATTTTTATTTTCTCGAGGATAACCACACCACAAAAGTTATTGAGCAATTTGTCCTGAGTACGCTAATACCCTATATGTGGGGGTAAACCAGTTTGGGAGCATGGCAGAGCACAAAAGGGAAGGAGCACCGTTTGACTTTTTCAACGCAAAATTGGCTGGAATTGAGATCGGACGCCATGTCGCGTTTGGATAGCCCCTGATGTGCCTGAACAGTGGAAACCCCCCCACAAGTGACCCCATTTTGGAAACTGGACCCCCCAAAGAACTTGTCTAGATGTGAGGTGAGAACTTTGAACCCCCAGGTGTTTCACTAAAGTTTATAACGCCCGAGCGTGAAAATAAAACAATCATATTTTTTCCACAAACATGATCTTTTAGTCCCCACTTTTTTATTTTTCCAAGGGTAACAGGAGAAATTGGACCACAAAAGTTGTTGTCAAATTTGTCCTGAGTATGCTGATATCCCATATGTGGGAGAAAACTACTGTATGGGCACACGTCAGGGCTCGGTAGGGAAGTAGTGACGTTTTGGAATGCAGATTTTGATGGAATAGTCTGCAAGTGTCATGTTGCGTTTGGAGAGCCTCTGAAGTGCATAAACAGTGGAAGCCCCCATAAGTGACCCCATTTTGGAAACTAGACCCCCACAAGGAACTTATCTAGATGTGTGTGGAGAACTTTGAACCCGCAAGTGCTTCATAGAAGTTTATAACCTAGAGCCATAAAAATAAAAAATCATTTTTTTCCACAAAGAAGAAATTGGACCCCAAGAGTTAATGAATTTATCCTGAGTACGCTAATACCCCTCTGCATGGCAGAGCTCGGAAGGGAAGGAGCACCGTTTGACATTTTCAAGTCAGAATTGGCTGGAATTGAGATCAGACACCATGTCAGGTTTGGAGAGCCCCTGATGTGCCTAAACAGTGGAAACCCCCAATTATAACTCCAACCTTACCCCAACACACCCCTAATCCTGATCCCAACATTAATCATAACCCTAGCCACATACTTAACCCTAACACACCCCTAACCCTAACTTTAGCCCTAACCCTAACCCTAACTTTAGCCCCAACCCTAACTTTAGCCCCAACCCTAACCCTAACTGGAAAATAGAAATAAATACATTTTTTTAATTTTATTTTTTTCCCTAACTAAGGAGGTGATAAAGGGGGGGTTTGATTTACCATTTATATCGGGTTTTTATGTTTGGCAGCTGTCACACGCTAAAAGACGCTTTTTATTGCAAAAAATAGCTTTTGCATCACCACAGTTTGAGAGCTATAATTTTTCCATGTTTTGGCCCATAGAGTCATGTGAGGTCTTATTTTTTGCGGGACAAGTTGACGCTTTAATTGGTACCATTTTTTGGCGCATGACATTTTTTGATCGCTTTTTATTACGATTTTTAGAAGGCAGAATGAACAAAAACCAGCAATTCATTAACTTCTTTTAGGGGGAGTCGGACGTTTATACCGTTCCGCGTGTGGTAAAATTAATAAAACCGTTTTATTCTTCGGGTTAGTCTGATTACAGCGATACCTCATTTATATCTTTTTTTATGTTTTTGCACTTTTATACAGTAAAAAACAATTTTATATAAAAAATAATTATTTTGTGAGCTGTAACTTTTTTATTTTTTCGCTGATGATGCTGTATGGCGGCTCGTTTGTTGCAGGACAATATGACTTTTCAGCGGTACCATGTTTATTTAAAACCGTCATTTTGATCTCGTGTTATTCCACTTTTTGTTCGGCAGTATGATGATAAAGCATCGTTTTTTTGCCTTGTTTTTTTTTTAAGGAGTTCACTAAAGGGCTTAACTAGTGGGACAGTTTTATAGGCCAGGTCATTATGGACACGGCAATACTAAATATGTGTACTTTACTTTTATTTTATTTACTGTGAGACAGTGAAAGCATATGTATTGAATGGGGTGTACATTTCACCTAGGTACTTTGCTGACTGGTATAAGGGAAATGTATGGCTTTGTAAACCTAGTGGTGGAGAAAGGTCACCACACCTCCCATTCAGTACACGCTTGCAGTTCAAACCTGAAGCCACTCAGGTGTTAATTAGGAAGCCAGAAGTAACTGTCTGGGAACACAGACAGGGAGCTCGCTCAGTCTGGATCGGAGTCCGGACACAGGAGGAGTCTCCGGGAGGGAGCTCTCTCAAGTCTGGACGCTGGATGTGCCTTCAGACACAAGAGGAGTCTCTGCGAAACTCCATGCTGGTAACTGCTGAACATATGTGTTGTTTTGGGTCAGGCTGTTAGAGTCTGGTCCCTGATAGTGAGGGAATCTATCTATGTGTAGTAAGTAGCCGGAGAGGCTTAGGATTTCTGTTTATGAGTTGTTTTTATCACGTGTTGTTTGCTGTGGACTTTAATAAAGCTGGTTGCGGCCAGTTACACCAGAACTGCTGTCTGTGAATGAACTGTTTCTGTGCCACTCCGTCTACCAGGACGGCGATCCCAGAGCTATATCCCTGAGAGCTTACAATTGGTGCTAGAATGCGCGGGCAGCACAGTGGCTAAAGACAGCAGCAAAGGAGAAGTCTGTTGAAGCAGCAGCAGAGAAAAAAAAAAAAGTGTATGCACAGCAAAGCTGAACTTGTGGAAATGACTGTGGAGTGTGCAGCAGCAAAAGAAACGTCTGTTGGAGCAGTCTTAAAGAGACAGTAGCCCTAATAGAGTTTGCAAAGAAAAAAAAAAGAAGGTGTTTGCACAGCAAAGCTGAACTTTCTGTGGAAAAGACTTTGGAGTGTGTATGTCTTGAGTGAAGACTGCCGTTGTTGAGACAGAGAAGTCTGACAGCATGGATGACAGCCTGGAGGCGCTGATTAAACAAATGGCGCAAGTTAATGTGCAACATAAGACTGCCGTTGTTGAGACAGATAAGTCCGGCAGTATGGAGGAGCTCGTTAAGCACCTGGTTCAGGCCCAGCAGAGCCTACAGCAGCAATACCTACAGAGCCAGCAAAGCATGCAGCAGGCCCAGCAGAGCATGCAGCAGCAATACCTGCAGAGCCAGCAGAGCATGCAGCAGAGCCAGCAGAGCTGGCAGCAGCAGCAGCAGGAGACTAACCGGTTGTTATTGGAGCAGGTTGCAGCACTACAAAAACCTCTCAGTGCCTCGTCCCAGAGTAAAGTTGTAAAGGCACCTGCGTTGCGTACAGTAAAGAAGTGGCTGGAGCCTGACGTCGGCAGGCAGGTCGGCATGGTCGAAGAGGTGATGATGGACTACTACGCCCTACAGAAGTGGAAGGAGTCTAACGTCGGCAACCCTGCCCAAAGGGTCGAAAAGGTGGTAGTGGACCGCTACACCCGAGCACTTCCTCCTGAGGTACAGAGAGAAAGGTACTTCGCCACCAAGGTCTGCCTCCGTGACCAGCCGTCTGAGCGGTCGTCACTTCAGAGTTCCCGGACGCCGAACTCTCCCGGTAAGAGCGTTCCAGCTGTTGGGGACAGGGGGTATGCTGATAGGCGGGTTCAGGCCCGAGGGGACATATGGGAGGAAAAGTGTGATGTTTCCCTGTCGGGGGTCCCCAGGCCTAGAAAGGTCTCCCCGTCTGAACGCCCAGACCAGAGACAGTGTTGGAGATGCCGTGAAAGGGGTCATATTGCAGTTAACTGTCCACTAGAGGGGGAGCCTATGTACTGTGATGTTGGCAGGTCCCTCTCTCTCTGCGCAGAACCTGTGTGTGTGGCCACCTCAGCCGAAGAGACTGGACCACAGGTGTCCCCGGTGGGTATGAATGGCTGCCCAGCACAGGCCCTCTTGGACTCAGGGAGTCAAGTGACTCTCGTACGTGACAGCCTGATTGATAGGGACTTCATCCCTGATAAACACCTGAGTGTGGTGTGCATCCATGGAGACACCAAAGTCTACCCAGAGACTGCCGTGGACTTGGTCCCCAAACTCGGTGAGGTTTCATGTGAAGTGGGGGTAGTGAAGAACCTGGTGCACCCAGTCATATTGGGTAATGACTTTCCCCAATCTAAGGATCTCTGGGGGAAAATTGATTCTGTTGGACAGTGTGATGAAGCTCCTACTGAGGGTGTGCAGTCCCGAGGGGCGGAACACAATGCTAGTGGGCCGTTAAACTTATGTGATGATCATGATAATGATAATGATGATAATGATGATGATCATGATGATGATAATAATAATGATAATGATGATGATCATGATAGTGATGATGATACTGATCATAATCATGATAATGATACTGATAATGATGATGACCGTGATAAAGATGAAATTCCTTTGCAGGTGATGTTTGGAGACGAGGATGGTGGTTCTCGGGAACCGAGTGTCCCTGACCTACCTGTGTCCTGTGACAATTTTGGGGTGAGCGGTTGCGAGACCCCACTCTTAAAACGGCACAGGAAAATATAAGTGTTCTAAATGAGGTTCCTCAAGAGCCTGGCTCTGAGGAGAGGTTTCCTCATGCTGCCATGAACAATAACCTGTTGTATAGGGACACTAAAGTCCAGGGTGAGGTCGTGAGTCAGCTCCTGGTACCTGAGCTATATAGAAGTATAGTGCTGGGGTTGTCACATAGTCACGTACTTGATGGACCACCTGAGGGAAACCAGGGAAAAGATGGTGAAGTTAATGTTTTGGATGACATTTTAAC
This sequence comes from Oophaga sylvatica, assembly GCA_033576555.1. Classification (NCBI taxonomy): domain Eukaryota; kingdom Metazoa; phylum Chordata; class Amphibia; order Anura; family Dendrobatidae; genus Oophaga; species Oophaga sylvatica. The sequence goes on along the minus strand of JARQOD010000535.1, from coordinate 42,406 downwards.
TGAGGTTCCAGATCAGGATGTGAACGAGAATGAATTGTATAACCCTGAAAGTGAGCCGGATGTGAATGAGAAAAAAGGGTCAGACAGGGATAGTGGTAGTGGTAGTGAATCATCTGATGACGATCAAGCAAACAGTGCAAATGAGGAAGGCATGGTAGCAGAGGAGGTTGAGGGTCCTGAGAAGAAAGCGGATGCTGACCTTACAGCCGGACAGAAGATGGCATCTGAAGATATTTTTCAGTTGGCCGATTCCCTGGCGAAGACCAAGGTAAAAGGAGGAGAGCTGAGCTTTAGAGACAGGAGTCTGAAGCTGAACACAGCACAAGTAGATGCTGTTGAAAATGAGAAGTTATCAATGTATGGTGTGGATCGGCATCATGCCAAGAACTCTGAAGGGGAGGCTGCAGAGGTGGAAAAAGCCATGGAAGTGGTAGACACCAAGCCAGATGCCTCACCAGAAGCTGAGGTTTCGAGTGAAGCTGTGAAGAACAAGACTGAAGATGTAGAATGTAAGACTGATGGGCTTCTGAGCATGTTCTACCAGAAGAGCCTGAAGAAGGGGCCAAAGACATAAAGGACGTCCAACAGCTACAGGAGAAGATGCGTCTCCATGAGGTCTCCACCAAAGAAATGAAGACTGATAATGTTGCATTACGCGAGCAGCTGCAGCAGTGTGAACTGGATGTGGCATCTTTTCGCCGGGAACGTGAGCGGTTCCCGCAGTTGCTCCAGAGAGTACAAAATGAAAGGGGAAGTGTATATAGTACCTTGCAAGATCAAGAAAAAGTGGTTGCACAGGTACAAGATGAATTGATTATTTCTCAGAAAAAACTCCAAACTGTGATGAAGGAGCGTGATGAGAGCCATGAGCATCTTCTTGAGAAGGTCAATGAAGTAAAAGAAAGGATACAGGGAATCTCGTTGTTGCGAGAGCAAATGCTGCTCAATAAGTTTAAGGCTCTATATAAGAATGCTGTTGTCACGGTAGAACATTACAATTCAGCTGAAGACTTAGAGGATGAATTATGTGTACTGCAAAAGAAAAACGATCAGCTCCTTCTACAGTGCCAATCGTTTGAACAGTGTAGCTTAAAATGGTCAGAGACCATAGCAGAGGAGCTTAAGTTCTGTGAAATAGAATTCATGAATCAACTGATATTTAAGAAAGTAGATGTGCTAAAGAAGGTTCAGGGGGAATTAGAGAAAGGTGCAAAACCCCCTTTACCTCCTGCGATAGTTAGTGACACATGGTCAGTGCACCAAGGACAGGAGGTACGAGAGTTTCTGAGGAAGAATCAGCAGAGGTGTTCTGACGTGCCTGGTTGTACTTCTCTGGAGAGGCACTATACCGAAACTGAGCCCGGCACTAAGGTCAAGCTGAAACCGTGCAGGACACCCGAGGCCCGCAGAGAGCATAGGCCTGGGAGGGTACAGGGTAGTGCGGATGCTTCAGGTGAAGATAAAGCTGATAGCCATGCTTTAGGTGAAGATGGAGCTGATGTTGTCTATGGCTCAGGTGAAGATACAGATGACAATAGTGAAGATGAAGTTGATGATGGCCATGACTTGTCCGGAGTTCACTGTCTCTTTAGGATTGTTGACCAGCCCTCCGGTCTGGAGAAGAGGGGGGGGATATGTGAGACAGTGAAAGCATATGTATTGAATGGGGTGTACATTTCACCTAGGTACTTTGCTGACTGGTATAAGGGAAATGTATGGCTTTGTAAACCTAGTGGTGGAGAAAGGTCACTACACCTCCCATTCAGTACACGCTTGCAGTTCAAACCTGAAGCCACTCAGGTGTTAATTAGGAAGCCAGAAGTAGCTGTCTGGGAACACAGACAGGGAGCTCGCTCAGTCTGGATCGGAGTCCGGACACAGGAGGAGTCTCCGGGAGGGGAGCTCTCTCAGTCTGGACGCTGGATGTGCCTTCAGACACAAGAGGAGTCTCTGCGAAACTCCATGCTGGTAACTGCTGAACATATGTGTTGTTTTGGGTCAGGCTGTTAGAGTCTGGTCCCTGATCATGGGCGTACCCACCGTGGGGCAGGGAGGGGCAACTGCCCCCCCTAGAAGCAGGGGCACACAAAGAACTTGGAGAGCAGGCAGACACACAAAGCTGACAGGGGGCGGGACTCACTGCAGCACAGGCTGAGACTCTGCCACCGGTCAGTCCACCCATAGTGAAAGAGAGGAGGACGTCACCCAACCATGTGACCCGCAGCAGGGAGGTGTCACCGCAGGTCCTCTAGTTACATATGTGAAGAATCAGGATGGATTGAATGCAGTCACAGGGTCACATGATCCACAGGTCCTTCAGCTGCCCGGCTGCTTGAGTGTGTGAGTGCAGCTGCTAGCTATGGCTGCTTCCTCCTGCTGCTGGCCAAGGGTCCCACAGATCTGCACCTGTCCTGTGAGACCTGTTATTAGGAGCCACTCTGTGCCGGGGTGAGTAGTGGCGGAAGCTTCTGCGTCGGAGGTCTCTCTCTCTGTATGGCTCTATAGTGCACAGTGAAATGCACAGGTCTCTCATGATATGGCTCTATAGTGCACAGGTCTCTCATGATATGGCTCTATAGTGCACATGTCTCTCATGATATGGCTCTATAGTGCACATGTCTCTCATGATATGGCTCTATAGTGCACATGTCTCATGATATGGCTCTATAGTGCACATGTCTCATGATATGGCTCTATAGTGCACAGGTCGCTCATGATATGGCTCTATAGTGCACAGGTCTCTCATGATATGGCTATATAGTGCACAAGTCTCATGATATGGCTCTATAGTGCACAGTGAAATGCACAGATCTCTTATGATATGGCTCTATAGTGCACAGGTCTCTCATGATATGGCTCTATAGTGCACAGGTCTCTATATGGCTTTATAGTGCACAGTGAAATGCACAGGTCTCTCATGATATGGCTCTATAGTGCACAGGTCTCATGATATGGCTCTATAGTGCACAGTGAAATGCACAGGTCTCTCATGATATGGCTCTATAGTGCACAGGTCTCATGATATGGCTCTATAGTGCACAGGTCTCTCTCACATGTACGGCTCTATAGTGCACAGTGAAGAGCACAGGTCTCTCTCATGATATGGCTCTATAGTGCACAGTGAAGTGCACAGGTCTCTCTCTCATGTCATAAAATATGTACATTGTTTTGAATAGTATTTATATACATTTCTCGTCCATTACATCAAAGAAGGCGACATTGGCTGTGACACAAACGGCCAAAAATTGCTCTAGGCTGCTGCTGCTCCATCAATGGGGTTGCATTATGACCCACAAGGTATTGCAACTGCGACAATCAAGTTGCAAAAAAAATCCAACTGGTTCTGATTCTTTGTCGCGGTACCTAGCCGGGTCACAATGCGACCCCATTTACCTGCATCATACAAGCAGCCTTTTTCATGGCCAAAGTTGACGTATAGCCCCAGCTTAATGAAAAATGACTATTTTCACATCGTGTGCGGTATATAGGCCATATAAATTGTGTGCGGTATATAGAGTGTAGTATATGGTGTATACAGGGTCATACACATTGTGTGCGGTATATAGAGTGTATATACACTGCTGTATTATACTTTTCATATACAGGTTATAATGCCTCTTATTCTTTGTATAGAGGCTGGTGTGCCATGTATAATATATGGTATATACAGCGTACAGTAGTGTCACATACATTGCTGTATTATACAATATACAACAGTTCTAATGCTCCATACCTAATATGCAGGATAATGTACAGTGTATACAATGTGACCTGTATAAGATGTGACCTTGGCTTGCCCCCCCTAGTTTTGATCCTGGGTACGCCCATGTCCCTGATAGTGAGGGAATCTATCTATGTGTAGTAAGTAGCCGGAGAGGCTTAGGATTTCTGTTTATGAGTTGTTTTTATCACGTGTTGTTTGCTGTGGACTTTAATAAAGCTGGTTGCGGCCAGTTTACACCAGAACTGCTGTCTGTGAATGAACTGTTTCTGTGCCACTCCGTCTACCAGGACGGCGATCCCAGAGCTATATCCCCTGAGAGCTTACATTACATAATAATAATGTGTTTATTGGGGAAATATTTTTTTATTTTTTTTATTTATTTAGGGATTTTTTTAAAAATATTTTTACACAGTATTTTTTTTTACATTTTACATTGTCCCAGGGTGGGACATTACTACACTGCTCAAAAAAAATAAAGGGAACATTCCAATAACACATCCTAGATCTTAATGAACAAAAAATTCTCATTGAATACTTTGTTGTGTTCAAAGTTGAATGTGCTGACAACAAAATCACCCAAAAATCATCAATGGAAATCAAATTTATTAACCAATAGAGGCCTGGATTTGGAGTCACACACAAAATTAAAGTGGAATGTAATGTCCTTAAAACAAGTCAAAATAATGCTCAGTAGTGTGTGTGGCCTCCACGTGCCTGTATGACTTCCCTGTGCCTGTATGACCACCCTACAATGCCTGGGAATGCTCCTGATGAGGCGGCGATTAGACTCTTGAGGGATCTACTCCCAGACCTGGACTAAAGCATCCGCCAACTCCTGAGAGACTGTGTTTAGGCTATAGAGCCTGTGTGCTGGACATGGCACAGCCTGTGTGCCCCAGGCCTGAGAGAGCGGAGCTCTACTATGGACATTGAGGATTCGACTGTCTGATGAAAGACTGTTTGCCGTTTGTTCTTGTATCAAGGGTTTATGTAGAAAATAAACTACATAGACTGTTCAAGCGAAAGATGTCCCTGTGTGCCTGAATATCGCAGCCAAGCAAGTGTTCCCAAAACCCGTGCATTGCAGCACTAAAATATGTATACTCGTATATACACTACTCAGAAAAATAAAGGGAACACTAAAATACCACATCCTAGATATCACTGTATTAAATATTCCTGTTGCAAATCTTTATTCATTGAATAGTTGAGTGCGTTGAGAGCAATAACACATAAAAATGATCAATGTAACTCAAAATTAATATCCCATTGAGGTCTAGGTTTGGAATGATACTCAAAATCAAAGTGGAAAATCAAATTACAGGATGATCCAGCTTCAGTGGAAATGCCTCAAAACAAAGAAATGATGCTCAGTTGTGTGTGTGGCCTCCAAGTGCCTGTATGGCCTCCCTAAAACACCTGGGCATGCTCCTGATGAGGCGGCAAATCATCTCCTGAGGGATCTCCTCCCAGACCTGGACTAAAGCATCCGCCAACTCCTGGACAGCCTGTGGTGCAACGTGATGTGACGTTGGTGGATGGAGCGAGACATGATGTTCCAGATGTGCTCAATCGGATTCAGGTCTGGGGAACGGGCGGGCCAGTCCACCGCTTCAATGCTTTCATCTTGCAGGAACTGCTGACACACTCCAACCACATGAGGTCTGGAATTGTCCTGCATTAGGAGGAAAAAAAGGGCCAACTGCACCAGCATATGGTCTCACAAAGGGTTTGAGGATCTCATCTCGGTAACTAATGGCAGCTCTCCAAAGAAATGCCACCCCACACCATTACTGACCCACTACCAAACCAGTCATGCTGATGGTTGGTGAAGGCAGCAGATCGCTCTTAGATCTACAGCCGGTGGCTACTCCGCTGACTAGCAGACACTGATACTAGGCCCAAAATTATTGTCCAGGCAAGATGCAGTTAAAAATTTGCAATTATATCTACAGCCGGTGGATACTCCGCTGACTAGCAGACACTGCTACTAGGCCCAAAATTATTGTCTAAGTTAGATGCAGTTAAAAATTTGTAATTATATCTACAGCCGGTGGCTACCCCGCTGACTAGCAGACACTCAAGAGAAGGACTGGAAGACGGAAGAAGCATTAGTGAGCCCAAAGGGCATCACTAGGTACTCAAAATGCCCCTCTGGGGTATTAAACGCCGTCTTCCATTCATCCCCGTGCTTCATGCGAATAAGGTTATACGCCCCCGAGGTCAAGCTTGGTAAACCAAGTAGCACTTTTCACCCTGGAAAACAGGTCAGAAATCAAGGGTAACGGATATTGATATTTCACAGTGATCTTGTTCAAGAGACGATAATCAATACACGGCCTTAATGAACCATTCTTTTTGGCCACAAAGAAAAAACCGGCACCCAAGGGTGAAGAGGATGGTCTGATATGACCCTTCTCCAAAGACTCCTTGATATAAGACCGCATAGCGTCATGTTCAGGTACAGACAAGTTAAAAAGGCGACCTTTGGGGAATTTACTACCAGGCAATAATTCAATAGCGCAGTCATAGCTCCTATGGGGGGGCAAGGATGCAGATTTACTTTCGCTAAACACATCAGAAAAATCAGTCAAAAAGTCAGGAACTTCCTGAGACTGGGGAGAGGCAGAAAAAACAGGAGTGTTGGAATTAACACATTGGCAGCCCCAACTGGTCACAGACACAGATCTCCAATCCAAAACAGGATTATGAGACTGTAACCAAGGGAAACCTAGTACAATAATGTCATGCAGATTATACAGTACCAAAAATTTGCAACTCTCCTGATGATCAGGTTCAACACTCATTATCACCTGAGTAGAAAACTGGGGTTTATTCTCAGCCCAAGGGGTAGAATCAATCCCCAGTAGGGGAATAGACTTCCATAGGGGTATCAAGGGAAACCCACAACGTTTGGCAAAATCAAAATCCATCAGGTTAATTGCTGCTCCTGAATCAACAAAAGCCTGAGCAGAAAATGTGGACAGGGAGCAAATCAGGGTAACAGTCAACAGAAATTTAGTCTGAACACTACCCAAGACAACTGAGCGTGCAAAATGTCTTCCCCACTTAGGGCAGACAGAAATAGCATGAGAGGCGTCACCACAATAGAAACATAACCCATTGCGTTTTCGAAACTCATGACACTGTGCCCCAGAAGCCACGCTATCACACTGCATGGGTTCAGAAGCTGGCTCACAAGGCAACACTATTCCACGCATACCTCTACGCTCACGCAAACGTCTGTCAATTTGAATCGCTAATGACATAGAATCATTGAGACCAGAGGGAGCAGGGAAACCCACCATAACATCTTTTACATTCTCTGACAGCCCCTTCCGAAAAAGGGCTGCCAAAGCATCATCATTCCATTTTGTTAGGACTGCCCACTTTTGGAATTTCTGACAGTATACCTCAGCGTCCTCAAGCCCCTGATTTAATGCCAACAAGGTTCTTTCAGCTTGATCAGTGACATTAGGCTCATCGTACAATAACCCCAGAGCCAGAAAAAATGCATCAACATCACTCAAAACAGGGTCCCCAGGTGTCAGGGAAAAAGCCCAATCCTGAGGATTGCCGCGCAGGAGAGAGATGACAATTTGAACCTGCTGTGCTGCGTTCCCTGAGGACTTAGGTTTTAAGGCAAAAAACAACTTACAGTTATTTTTAAAATCCAGAAATTTGGCCCGATCTCCCAAAAACAAATCTGGCATGGGAATCCTAGGTTCCACAACCGGCAACCCAGCAAGATAGGTAGCAATACTCCGAACCTCAGTGGCAAGCTGATCCACACGGCCAGGCAGCTGTGCAAGCTCCATTGAGAGAAAAAAAAATCCTTCTCAGCACCCAGAGAAAAAGAGGGAAAAAATGCAAGAAGCAGAAAAAAAAAATAATAATAATCTCTGACAACTCTGACAACTTTTTTTTTTCTTTCCACACTATTTTTCCCTTCTGTGAGTACCATACAATTTTCAGTTTGGCCGGTGATACTGTTATGTTTTGGTAGCTGAGGAGAGCAGGCAAAAACGGCAATACACAACAGAGGTTGGAATCTATTGGATTGCAGTACCCTGACTAACCACCACAACTAAAGGCAGCCGTGGAGCGTTCCTACGTTGGTCCTAGACGCCTCATCACAGCCTGAGAGATTAACTACACCTAAAGATAGAAAGAGGAAAGCTATCTGCCCCGGAGCAGATCCCCAAAGAACATAGGAAGCCCCCAAACACGTAATGGCAGTTAGACAAGAGGAAATACAGACACAGACAGAAAATAGTATGAGCAAACGCTGGGGCCCAATCTGCCTAGACAGAAAAGGATAGAAAGGATACTCACTGCAATCCAAAAAAAAACCTAAAAAATGCCAACGCTACTAATTGCAAAAACACCTGAGATCTCACGACCTCTACCACCTAAATCAGTTCTCTGGTGTAACAAAACTAAGCCGCAGCCTCTGAAAAAACTGGAAAAGGCAAATGAACAAACAGTGGCTCCAGTGGAACCGAGAGGAGCCCAAGCCCCCCAGGGGGGGAACCTGGCTAACCTCAAAGAGATGCAGAGAAATATGCAAGTGGTAAGCATAAAAACAGAAAATATCTTATCTGAACGCAGAAGAAGAGGCAAGACTCAGCAAGCTTCCAAGTGAACCAGGAACCACAGTTGAGACAAGAACAATTGATCACCGGCAACCATGATGGGAGGGAACCTCCCTTATATCAAGCCAGTCTGTGAATCCTGATTGCCAATCCTCATTGAATGGTTCAGTACTGTTTGTAACCACCAGAGGGAGCTTCTGCTCAGAATTCATTTCCAAAACATTCACAACACTCAAGCTTTGGAGCAGACCTCTGATTCCCAGGCTATAGTATGAGTAAACAGCTCTAGTCTTCACACTCAACCATCTGTGTTACCCCAAGCCATAGTGTATGTAGTTTCTTACGGTTAAAAGGGGGGTGGGGAAAGACCCAACCCACCTGTAATTGACGATGCCAACATCACGTAAAAACACAGCAAGGGGACTCCAAAAAGAGTCTCCATTTTTTCCAAAAATTTGGGGCACAGACACCACTTAAATAGCATCAATTGCCCCAGAGTTGCTTAAAATGGTTGGTGAGGTGATTTTACCAAATCCTCAAGCTTTTACTCTCCCCAGGATGACACAGGGGTAGAAAAGTCCTTGCGGATCCATGATTTCTTAATCTTTATGAACGTGAGTATGTCTACATTTTCAGTGGACAGCCGCGTGCGCTTATCTGTCAGTCTCAGCACACCACCAGCAGCGCTCAACACACGTTCAGAGAGAACAAAAATTATTATTAATTTGAAAGCTGGTGGAGCTTAGTATAGATGGCCTATTAGAATGAGTACCACACACTGCTACAGGCCCAAAATTATTCTACAGGCAAGATGCAGCTAAAAATTAGTATTAATTTGAAAGCTGGTGGAGCTTAGTATAGATGGCCTAATACAATGAGTACTACACACTGCTACAGGCCCAAAATTATTCTACAGGCAAGATGCAGCTAAAAATAATTATTAATTTGAAAGCTGGTGGAGCTTAGTATAGATGGCCTATTAGAATGAGTAACACACACTGCTACAGGCCCAAAATTATTTTCCAGCCTAGATGCAGCTACAAATTATTAGCAATTTTAAAGCTTAAAACGTTTGGTGAGGTGATTTTACCAAATTCTCAAGCTTTTACTCTCCCCAGGATGACACAGGGGTAGAAAAGTCCTTGCGGATCCATGATTTGTTCATCTATATGAACGTGAGTCTGTCTACATTCTCAGTGGACAGCCGTATGCTCTTATCTGTCAGCACACCACCAGCAGTGCTGAACACACGTTCAGAGAGAACGCTGGCTGCGGGGCATGACAATATCTCCAAGGCGTGAGTGGCGAGCTCCGGCCATTTATCCAGATTGGAAGCCCAAAAGAGCAAGGGTCCAGTGACACAGTCATGGCTTCGATGTTCAGTTGGAGATACTCCTGTACCATCGTCTCTAGGCGTTCACTATGTGTCTGACTTCTTGTCTCCTGTGGCCTTGCAAAGGATGGGCTAAAAAACTGGTTAAAGGATTCCGCAAAATTGCTGTGAACACCAGCAGATACTGTGTTTCTATTACGGTTTGAGTGCTGACACTCGACAGTCCCACGGTTGGCAAGTTAGAACTGTGAGATTCACTACGTGCACCACTGGTGTTTTGTGGAAAAGCACATGTAAGATTCTGCAACAGTCTCTACTGATACTCCTGCATGCGTGAATCCCTTTCTATGGCTGGAATTATTTCGGCAAATTTAATTTTGTACCGGGGATCTAACAGTGTGGCTACCCAGTAGTCAGGATTATTTCGAATTCTGACAATTTGAGGGTCATGTTGCAGGTAGTGCAGCAACAAGGCACTCATGTGTCTTGCGCATCCGGGAGCACCAAGTCCCTGTTGTGTTGGTGGCGAGGAACGACTCATGCTTCCTTCCTCACTAGCTTGGCTGCTACCATGCGCCCTGGTTAATCCCTCTCCCCCACCCTCCCATGCCAGCCGCCTCGATGCTGCCGACCGTCTGGACCTTGGAGATGTTAGCCCTTCCGCATACAACTCCTCCTCCTCTACTTCCTCCACCTCCTCTTGTTCCACCACCTGACTCCGAATTCTGTTTAACATCTGCTCCAGCATGTAAATCACCGGTATAGTCATGCTGATAATGGCATCGTCAGCACTAAACATCTTCGTGGCCATTTCAAAACTGTGCAGAAGGGTGCAAAGGTCCCTGAACTGAGACCACTCCTCCAGCGTGATTTGCCCCACCTCTGGATCTCGTTGGCCCAGGCTATAATTCAGAACGTATTGCACCAGGGCTTGTCGGTGCTGCAACAGTCGCTGCAACATGTGCAGAGTTGAATTTCACCGTGTTAGCACATCGCATTTTAGCCGGTGAAGTGGCAGGCCCAACGACTTCTGTAGAGATGTAAGTCGCTGAGCTGCGGGATGCGAATGGCGGAAGTGAGCACACAGCGACCGTGCCCTCTGCAGAAGGCCATGTAGTCCGGGATAGTGGGCTAAAAATTGCTGGACAACCAGGTTCAACACGTGAGCCATACAAGGCACGTGTGTGACATTGCCCCGGCGAAGGGCCGCACCCAGGTTTGCGGCATTGTCGCACACGGCCTTCCCTGGTTGCAGGTCCAGTGGAGACAACCATTCATGAAACTGGTTCTCCAGAGCTGACCACAACTCCTTAGTTGTGTGACTCACATTTCCCAGACATTTCAACGTAAAAACCGCCTGATTATGTTGAGCCCTTCTACCAGCATAGCAAGGAGGTGTGCTGCAGGATCCCTTCTGCGCAGTTAGAAAGCCCGTGGCATGACCAGACAAGCTTTGGGTGCAGGTAGAGGACCGAGAGGAGGTTGAGGAGGCAGAAGCAGTGGAGGAACTTCGAGATAAAGAGGATTGACGCACAACTCGTGGGGACGGCAACACTTGGACAGCAGCCCCTTGTCCTCCTGTCACCATAGTTACCCAGTGCCCAGTCAGCGACATGTAACACCCCTGTCCATGCCTACTCGTCCAAGTGTCTGTGGTCAAATTCACCCTGTCACACACTGAGTTTCTCAAAGAAGCGGTGATGTTGTGTGTGACATGCTGGTGGAGCGCAGGCACACCTTTCTTTGAGAAGCAGTGCCAACTGGGCATTTGGTACTGGGGCACTGCGACGGACATAAGGGCTCGAAAATCCTCTGTGTCAACAAGGCGGAAAGGCAGCATTTCTGTAGCCTAGAGCTTACAGATGGTGAAATTCAACCTCTTAGCTTTCTCATGGCTAGGAGGAAATTGTTATGAATGTGCTGGAGATGGTTTCTGAGCAGAGGCTCCCTCTGGTGGTTGCAGACAGTACTGAACCTTACAGCGAGGAATGGCAATCTGGGATCACGGATTGGACTGATATAAGGGAGGTTCCTTCCCATGATGGTCGCCGGTGATCAATTGTTCTTGTCTCAATTGTGGTTCCTGGTTCATTTGGAAGTCTGCTGGAGTCTTGCATGCATCTGCTGCTTTCAGATAAGATACTTTCTGCTTTTCTTTTTGTGCTTGCTTTTTGCATAATTTTCTGCACTTTTGTGGAGGTCAGCTGGGTCCCCTCCTGGGGCCTGTGCTCCTCTCAGTTTATCTGTAGCCATTGTTATTTGTTCATTTGCTTTTTCCTGTTTTTTCAGTCGCTGCAGCTTAGTTTTGTTATACCAGAGATCTGATTTAGGTGGTGGAGATCGTGTGATCTCAGGTGTCTTTGCAATCAGAAGAGTTGGTATTTTTTAGTTTTTTTTTGTTGGATTGCAGTCAGAATTCTTTCCTGTACTTTTCTGTCTAGACAGATTGGGCCCCAGCATTTGCTCATTCTATTTTCTGTCTGTGTCCGTGTTTCTTCTTGTCTAACCGCCATTACATGTTTGGGGCTTCCTATTTTCTTTGGGGATCTGCTCCAGGGCAGATAGCTTTCATCTTTCTGCCTTTAGGTGTAGTTATCTCTCAGGCTGTGACGAGGCGTCTAGGATCAACGTAGGAACGCTCAACGGCTACCTCTAGTTGTGTGGTTAGTTCAGGTTACTGCAGTCCAATAGGTTCCAGCCTCTCTGGTGTATTGCCGTTTTTGCTTTTTCTCCTCAGCTACCTAAACATAACAGTATCACCGGCCAAAACTGAAAATTATATGGTACTCACAGAAGGGAAAAATAGTGTGGAAAGAAAAAAAAAAAGTTGTCAGAGTTGTCAGAGATTTTTTTTTTCTGTTTGTTGCATTTTTTCCCTCTTTTTCTCTGGGTGCTGAGGAGGATTTTTTTTTCTCTCAATGGAGTTTGCACAGTTGTCTGGCCGTGTGGATCAGCTTGCCACTGAGGTTCGGAGTATTGCTACCTATCTTGCTGGGTTGCCGGTTGTGGAACCTAGGATTCCCATGCCAGATTTGTTTTGGGGGGATCGGGCTAAATTTCTGAATTTCAAAAATAACTAAGTTGTTTTTTGCCTTAAAACCTAAGTCCACGGGGAGCGCAGCACAGCAGGTTCAAATTGTCATCTCTCTCCTGCGCAGCGACCCTCAGGATTGGCTTTTTCCCTGACACCTGGGGATCCTGTTTTGAATGATATTGATGTATTTTTTCAGACTCTTGGGTTATTGTACGATGAACCTAATGTCACTGATCAAGCTGAAAAAACCTTGTTGGCATTAAATCAGGGTCTTGAAGACACTGAGTTGTACTGTCAGAAATTCCAAAAGTGGGCAGTCCTGACCAAATGGAATGATGATGCTTTGGCAGCCCTTTTTCGGAAGGGGCTGTCAGAGAATGTAAAGGATGTTATGGTGGGATTCCTTATCCCCTCTGGTCTCAATGATTCTATGTCATTGGCTATTCAAATTGACAGACGTTTGCGTGAGCGCAGAGGTATGCATGAGATGGTGTTGGCTTATGTGCCAGCTCCTGGGCCCATGCAGTGTGATGGAGTGACTTCTGGGGCTCAGCGTCATGAGTTTCGAAAGCGCAATGGGTTATGTTTCTTCTGTGGTGACGCCTCTCATGCTCTCTCCATCTGCCCTAAGCGGGGAAGACATTTGCACGCTCAGTTGTCTTGGGTAGTGTTCAGATTAAATTTCTGTTGACTGTTACCCTGATTTGCTCCCTGTCTACATTTTCTTCTCAGGCTTTTGTTGACTCAGGAGCAGCTATTAACCTGATGGATTTTGACTTTGCCAAACGTTGTGGGTTTCCCATGATACCCCTGCGGAAGTCTATTCCCCTACTGGGCATTGATTCTACCCCTTTGGCGGAGAATAAACCCCAGTTTTCTACTCAGGTGATAATGAGGGTTGAACTAGATCATCAGGAGAGTTGCAAATTTCTGGTGCTGCATAATCTGCATGACATTATTGTACTAGGTTTCCCTTGGTTACAGTCTCATAATCCTGTTTTGGATTGGAAATCTGTGTCTGTGACCAGTTGGGGCTGCCAATGTGTTTAATGCCAACACTCCTGTTTTTTCTGCCTCTTCCCAGGCTCAGGATGTTCCTGACTTTTTGACTGATTTTTCTGATGTGTTTAGTGAAAGTAAATCTGCATCTTTGCCCCCTCACAGGAGCTATGATTGCGCTATTGAATTAGTCTGTGACCAGTTGGGGCTGCCAATGTGTTAATACTGACACTCCTGTTTTTTCTGCCTCTCCCGAGTCTCAGGATGTCCCTGAATTTTTGACTGATTTTTCTGATGTGTTTAGTAAAAGTAAATCTGCATCTTTGCCCCCTCACAGGAGCTATGATTGCGCTATTGAATTAGTGCCTGGTGGTAAATTTCCTAAAGGTCGCCTTTTTAATTTATCTGTACCTGAACACGATGCTATATGATCTTATATCAAGGAGTCATTGGAGAAGGGTCATATCAGACCATCCTCTTCACCCTTGGGCGCCGGTTTTTTCTTTGTGGTCAAAAAGGATGGTTCATTGAGGCCGTGTATTGTGGTCAAAAAGGATGGTTCATTGAGGCCGTGTATTGATTATTGCCTCCTAAATAAAATCACTGTTAAATATCAATATCCGTTACCTTTGATTTCTGACCTATTTTCCAGAGTGAAAAGTGCTAGTTGGTTTGCCAGGCTTGACCTCAGGGGGGCGTATAACCTTATTCGCATTAAGCACAGGGATGAATGGAAGACGGCGTTTAATACCCCAGAGGGGCATTTTGAGTACCTAGTGATGCCTTTTGGGCTTACTAATGCCCCTTCCGTCTTCCAATCCTTCATGAATGATATTTTCAGGGATTTTGTGGATAAATTTCGGATTGTTTATTTGGATGATATCTTGATTTTTTCCAATGACTGGGACTCTCATGTGAAGCATGTTCGGACTGTGTTCCAGATTTTGAGAGAGAATGCACTGTATGTGAAGGGATCAAAGTGTCTTTTTGGCATACAGAAGATCTCATTTCTGGGATTCATTTTGTCTCCGTCTGTTATTGAAATGGACCCGGTCAAGGATCAAGCCATCTGTGATTGGGTTCAACCTACTTCATTGATGGCTCTTCACAGATTTTTGGGTTTTGCCAATTTTTATCATAAATTTATTGGTAATTTCTCTGGTATTCTTAAACCATTGACTGATTTGACCAAAAAGGGTTCCGATGTGTTGAATTGACCTCCTGAGGCAGTTTTTGATTTTCAGGAACTTAAGCAGAGATTCATTTCTGCTCCTGTTCTACGGCAGCCTGATGTTTCTCTGCTGTTTCAGGTGGAGGTTGATGCCTCTGAGATTGGGGCTGGTGCCGTTTTGTCCCAAATTGATCCAGAGACCTCTAAGAGTAACCCTTTTTCTCTCAAAAATTTTCTCCAACTGAACGTAATTATGACGTGGGTAATCGGGAGTTATTGGCCATGAAGTGGGCCTTTGAAGAGTGGAGACATTGGCTGGAAGGAGCCAAACATCAGGTGGTGGTCCTCACGGACCATAAGAACCTGGTTTATCTCGAATCAGCCAAGCGACTTAATCCTAGATAGGCCAGGTGGGCCTTGTTTTTCACACGTTTTAATTTTGTGGTTTCTTTTCTTCCTGGCACTAAGAATGTTAAGGCGGATGCCCTCTCGAGGAGTTTCTTTGCAGATTCTCCTGAGTTATCTGATCCTGCTGTTATTTTGAAAGAGGGTGTGGTTCTTTCCGCCATTTCGCCCAATTTGAGACTGGCTCTGGAAGGGTGTCAGGAGGATAAACCTGAGCGCTGCCCTGTTGGGAAGTTGTTTGTTCCAGACCAGTGGAAAAAGAGTGTGATGTCTGAGATTCATTGTTCCGCGTTGGCTGGTCATCCTGGGATTTTTGGTACCAGAGACTTGGTGAGTCTCTTCTTTTGGTGGCCTACTTTGTCTCGTAACGTCAGGGACTTTGTGCAGTCCTGTGGGACTTGCTCTCGTTCCAAGCCTTGTTTTCATTCTAGTGGTTTGTTAATGCCATTACCTGTACCCAAGAGGCCATGGACCCATATTTCTATGGATTTTATTTCTGACCTTCCTGTCTCTCAGAGAATGACCGTTATCTGGGTGATTTGTGATAGGTTTTCCAAGATGATACATCTTGTGCCATTACCTAAGTTGCCTTCCTCCTCCGAGTTGGTGCGCCTTTGTTCTTTCAGCATGTGGTTCGGTTACATGGCATTCCGGAGAACATTGTGTCTAACAGAGGAGTACAGTTTGTTTCCAGATTTTGGAGTAGGAAAGATGTGTATCTTCGTACCGTGTTAGCCAGTAGATAGAAAAATATTTAGACTTGAGAGTCCTCGGTGGTTGATACCTTTTAATGGCTAACTGAAAAGATGGTAACAAATTGCAAGCTTTCGAGACTACTCCGGTCTCTTCATCAGGCAAAGACTAAAACAAAAACTGAAGAATCACATATATATATATACACACAAAAGGATACAGGAATAGTGCAATAGGTAAGACAAGTGACGTGAAGCAGAACTGTCATTATGGCAGAGGGATGAACATAAATATTGGAACAGATCATAGATAAGGAGAGAGTTTTATTACCCTCTGATTGGGGTCTGGTATTGTGCTTTGATGCCCCTAGAAGGTCAGAGACGCAGATTCCTTAATTGATATAGAATGACATGAATCCATGTGACACGTTCATTCCAGCACTAAGAGTGTCAAAGGTCATCATAAGTTTGTATTCCCAAACCTTTCTATCTTTCTCAGATTTGAAGTTAGATTTTAATACCAGTAATTCCATATCCATTATGCTATGACCGGGCATACAAAAGTGTTTTGCCACAGGTAAATCCTTTCTTTTTTCTCTTATCGTGTGGCGATGAGAATTCATCCTTGTTCTCAGTTTTTGCCCAGTCTCCCCCACATACAGACCCCCAGTTGGACATTTAGTACATATAATTAGGTACACCACATTAGATGTGATGCAGCTGAAAGTACCTGGGATCTTGTAGTCCTGATGGGAGTTGGGTATCTTTATCTTGTCCGTGGTCATTATAGATGCACATGTTTTACACTTCTTCTGTTTGCAAGGAAAGGTTCCTGCAGCTGTTGGGGAGGACAGGGAGCTTCTGACAATGATGCTTCTTAGATTTGGGGGCTGCCTAAAACATAGTAGTGGGGGGTCTGGAAATATGGATTGTAATCGGGCATCTTTTTGTAGTAAAGGTTGTAGTTTCCGTGCAGCTCCCCTTAGCACCTCCAGATTTGGGTTGTAGGTGACCACTAGAGGCACCCGGTTATTTTCTTCTTTAGTTTTGTAATGTAGCAGGTGATTCCTTGATATTCTGGTGGCTCTTGTAATTTGGTTTTCAATTGTTCTTGGATGGTAGCCCTGGTTCAAAAAAGTCTTTCTGAGGCGACCAAGGTGTTCATCTCTATCCATGGGGTTGGAACATATACGGTTGTATCTGATGGCTTGGCTGTAGACTATAGAGTTTTTTATGTGTTTTGGATGGAAACTGTCCCATTTAAGGTATGTTGGACGGTCGATTGGCTTCTGATACAGGGATGTCTCTATTTCATTGTTCTTTAGCTTAATGGTGGTGTCTAAAAAGTGTCACATGGATTCATGTCATTCTATATCAATTAAGGAATCTGCGTCTCTGACCTTCTAGGGGCATCAAAACACAATACCAGACCCCAATCAGAGGGTAATAAAACTCTCTCCTTATCTATGATCTGTTCCAATATTTATGTTCATCCCTCTGCCATAATGACAGTTCTGCTTCACGTCACTTGTCTTACCTATTGCACTATTCCTGTATCCTTTTGTGTATATATATATATGTGATTCTTCAGTTTTTGTTTTAGTCTTTGCCTGATGAAGAGACCGAAGTAGTCTCGAAAGCTTGCAATTTGTTACCATCTTTTCAGTTAGCCATTAAAAGGTATCAACCACCGAGGACTCTCAAGTCTAAATATTTTTCAGATTTTTGGAGGACATTTTGTTCTAAACTTGGTGTTCAGTTGTCTTTCTCCTCTGCATTTCACCCTCAGACCAATGGACAAACCGAGAGAACAAACCAGACCTTGGAGACTTATTTGAGATGTTTTGTGTCTGCTGATCAAGATGACTGGGTCTCTTTTTGCCGTTGGCTGAGTTTGCTCTTAATAATAAAGCTTGCTCTGCCACCTTGATGTCTCCATTTTTCTGCAATTCCGGGTTTCACCCTCGATTTTCTTCAGGACAGGCGGAGGCTTGTCTGTCCGAGGGTTGACTCAATTGTGCAGCATATGCAGCAGATTTGGGACCAGGTGGTGGAGAGGTTGTCTCTCTCTCAGGAGAAGGCCCAGCGGTTTGCCAACCAGTATAGGACTGATGGTCCTCATTTTAAAGTGGGGGACTTGGTTTGGTTGTCCTCAAGGAATATCCCTATGAAGTTTGCATCTCCAAAATTTAAGCCAAGGTTCATTGGACCTTATAAGATCATGGAAATTATTAATCCGGTTTCCTACCTCGTTTTGCTAGACGGAAACTCCAGTATTTGGTTAAGTGGAGAGGTTATGGTCAGGAGGACAATTCTTGGGTGTTTGCTTCGGACATTCATGCTGGGAGACTTACCCGTGCCTATCATCGAGCCCATTCTGATCGGCCTGGTTGCGCAGGTGAGGGTTCGGTGACCCCTCCTCAAGGTGGGGTACTGTTGTGAATATGCTGGAGGCGGCTTCTGAGCTGGGGCTCCCTCCAGTGGTTGCTGAGGGTAATGAACTGATTACTGAATGGCCTTCAGCTGGCGCTGAATGGTAGGATGTAAGTGGCCTGAGTTCCCAACAGCCTTGCCGGTTATCAATTGTTCCTTCTGGTCTTGCTTGAAGCACTGCTAGTTTCCTGCTCTCCTTCAGATAAGTGTTTGCTGTTTTTTTTTCCTCTGTTTGATTTTCTCTGCTGGTTTGCTGCTTGCAGTGGACTGCAGCCTGTCCCCTTTTGGGGGTCTGGCGCTGCAATTGTGCTCCGTTTGTGTCTGCACTTTTGTTTTGCTCCTTTGTTTCTTTTTATTTGCTGAATAGCGTTTTGTTATACCAGAGATCTGATTTAGGTGGATGAGATCGTGTGATCTCAGGTTTTTTGGCAATCAGAGGTGTTGGTATTTTTGTTAGGGTTTTGTTGGATTGCAGTCAGAATTCTTTCCTGTACTTTTCTGTCTAGACAGATTGGGCCCCAGCATTTGCTCATTCTATTTTCTGTCTGTGTCCGTGCTTTCTTCTTGTCTAACCGCCATTACATGTTTGGGGGCTTCCTATTTTCTTTGGGGATCTGCTCCGGGGCAGATAGCTTTCATCTTTCTGCCTTTAGGTGTAGTTATCTCTCAGGCTGTGACGAGGCATCTAGGATCACCGTAGGAACGCTCCACGGCTACTTCTAGTTGTGTGGTTAGTTCAGGTTACTGCAATCCAATAGGTTCCAGCCTCTCTGGTGTATTACAGCTTTTGCTATTTTTTGCTATTTCTCCTCAGTTACCGAAACATAACACCAAAGACTGCTACTATGCCCAAATTATTGTCCAAGCAACATGCAGATAGATTTTTTTTTTTTTTTTTAAGGCTGGTGGAGCTTTGTATAGATGGCCTAATACAATGAGTACCACAGACTGCTACTATGCCCAAATTGTTGTCCAAGCAACTTGCAGATAGATTTTTTTTTTTTAAGGCTGGTGGAGCTTTGAAAGAGATGGCCTAATACAATGAGTACCACAGACTGCTACTATGCCCAAAATTAGTGTCCAGGCAACATGCAGATAAAAAAAAAAAATTCTAAGGCTGGTGGAGCTTTGTATATATGGTCTAATACAATGAGTACCACAGACTGCTACTATGCCCAAATTATTGTCCAAGCAGCATGCAGATAATTTTTTTTTTTTTAAGGCTGGTGGAGCTTTGTAGAGATGGCCTAATACAATGAGTACCACAGACTGCTACTATGCCCAAATTGTTGTCCAAGCAACTTGCAGATAGATTTTTTTTTTTTTTTTTTTTAAGGCTGGTGGAGCTTTGAAAGAGATGGTCTAATACAATGAGTACCACAGACTGCTACTATCCAGGCAACATGCAGATAGAATTTTTTTTTTTTTAAGGCTGGTGGAGCTTTGTATAGATGCCCTAATAGAATGAGTATCACACACTGCTACTATGCACACAATTATTGAACAGGATAGATGCAGCGAATAATTAGGAGTGATTTGATCGCTGGTGTAGCTGACAAAAAGTGATAGCAACTGCTGTAACCTAGACCTGCAAAGGGCTAGAATTACAAATAGTCACTGTTCCAAGTTGACCTATCTGTCTATTTAAGAGTGAGCACAGACCTGCCTGCTAAAACTGCTAGGAACTGATGTAATGTAGCCCTTAAAAAGGGCTGCAATTACGAACTAGTCTCTACTCCCTAAACCTTCCTCTCTATTTCTCAGCGATTTCACTTGCAAGTCGCTGTTGCACAATGCACACACAATATAGCGCTAACAGCAGCAGTGCTGTCTATCACTGAGCTGCAGCAGTGAGAAAATGGTGGCGAGGGGGGAAATGGCTGGGTCTTATAGGGCAAGGACATGTGACATACACAGCCAATGACACATGCCCTTGCTTGTGTGAAAAAAAGCACCTCCCTCCGTGTGAGCGCTACTGATAGGCTGACAGACTGCACCGCCCACTGGAAATGCGGGAAAGAGAAAAAAAATGGAGATCTTCATTATCTCTGCAGAGACCCATGCTATGCCCCTCCCCCGCCACGTTGGACACTCAAAATATGTATTAACAGTGATTCTCAGCATAACTGTTAAAAAATCCAGTGACGATTTAGGTGCACGAACAGTTATCGAACATAATCTCGAACAGCCGGATTTTTTTCAAATCGTTCGGGTTCGTCAAACGACTCGAGCACCGCCCAAAACAGCTCGAATTTGAAATTGGCGAACAGTTCTAGTCGAACACCACTCATCTCTAGCCTCCAGCCTCTGGACACTACGCTGACAGACACAGCAAACCTTTTTGCCACAGCTCGCATTGATGTGCTATCTTTGATGAGCTGCACTACCTGAGCCACTTGTGTGGGCTGTAGAGTCCGTCTCATGCTACCCTAAGTGTGAAAGCACAACCAGCATTCAAAAGTGACCAAAACATCAGCCAGAAAGCATTGGTACTGAGATGTGGTCTGTGGTCCCCACCTGCATAACCACTCCTTTATTGAGTGTGTCTTGATAATTGCCAATAATTTCCATCTGTTGTCTATTCCATTTGCACAACAGCATGTGAAATTGATTGTCAATCAGTGTTGCTTCCTAAGTGGACAGTTTGATGACACAGAAGTTTGATTTACTTGGAGTTATATTCTGTTGTTTAAGTGTTCCCTTTATTTTTTGAGCAGTGTTTACAATGTCAGATCGCTGATCTCACACTTTGCAGAGCACTGTGTCACATCAGCGATCTGACAGACAGTTTAGGAGGCTTGCCGGTGCCTGCACTCAGTAGGCACTGAGAAGCCACCTCCGTGCAGGACCAGGAAGGACCCCGCAGCCATTTTGGATCCAGGGGCCTGCAGGGAGAAGCCCCTCGGAACGACACGATCACATCGCGTTGTTCTGAGGGTCTCAGGGAAGCACGCAGGGGGCCCCCTCCCTGCCCGATGTTTCCCTATGCCACAGAACACTGCGATCATGTTTGATAGTAGTGTGTCGGGGGTTAAAGTTCAGGGAGCAGGGAGCTGTGAGAATCAGCTGACACCCAGCCGCGATCAGCCACGCTCCCCCCATGAGCACGGCTGATCGCATATGACGTACTATTCCGTCCATGGGAATTAAGTCCCAGGGCAAATGGACAGAATAGTACGTCAGATGGCAGAGAGGGGTTAAACTAATAAGTAAATCTTTAAAACAAAAAGCAGAGAACATAAAGGTACACTAACAATATCTAGAATTTATGTGTACACTGCTAGGCTCAGATAGGTGCGGGACAGGTCTCATGACTTCTTTTGAACTCTGGGGGAACCGTTACTCAGGGCGACCATGTACTGTAGCTTCCTCAGGCAAAAGATTGATCCAATTGCTCACACAGATCCAGTTGATAGAGTCATCATGAACAGATGAACAGTGTACAGTCATGGCCAAAAGTTTTGAGAATGACAAATATTATATTTTCACATAATCTGCTGCCCTCTGGTTTTTATGTGTGTTTGACAGATGTTTTTATCACAGACAGAAATAATAATTGCAAACATATGAGTAACAAAAGCTTATATTGACAGTTAGAATGAGTTAATGCAGCAAGTCAATATTTGCAGTGTTGACCCTTCTTCTTCAGGACCTCTGCAATTTTCCCTGGCATGCTCTCAATCAACTTCTGGACCAAATCCTGACTGATAGCAGTCCATTCTTGCACAATCAATGCTTTCATTTTGTCAGAATTTTTAGGTTTTTGTTTGTCCACCCGTCTCTTGATGATTGACCACAAGTTCTCAATGGGATTAAGATCTGGGGAGTTTCCAGGCCATGGACCCAAAATCTCTATGTTTTGTTCCCTGAGCCATTTAGTTATCACTTTTGCTTTATGGCAAGGTGCTCCATCATGCTGGAAAAGGCATTGTTGATCGCCAAACTGCTCTTGGAGGGTTGGGAGAAGATGCTCTTGGGAGGACATTCTGGTACCATTCTTTATTCATGGCTGTGTTTTTAGGCAAGACTGTGAGAGAGCCGATTCCCTTGGCTGAGAAGCAACCCCACACATAAATGGTTTCAGGATGCTTAACAGTTGGCATGAGACAAGACTGGTGGTAGCGCTCACCTTGTCTTCTCCGAATGAGGCGTTTTCCTGATGTCCCAAATAATCGAAAAGGGGATTCATTAGAGAAAATAACTTTACCCCAGTCCTCAGCAGTCCACTGCCTGTACCTTTTGCAGAATATCAGTCTGTCCATGATGTTTTTTCTGGAGAGAAGTGGCTTCTTTGCGGCCCTCCTTGAGACCAGGCCTTGCTCCAAGAGTCTCCGCCTCACAATGCGTGCAGATGCACTCACACCTGCCTGCTGCCATTCCTGAGCAAGCTCTGCACTGCTGGTAGCCCGATCCCGCAGCTGAAACACTTTTAAGAGACGGTCCTGGCGCTTGCTGGTCTTTCTTGGGCGCCCTGAAGCCTTTTTGGCAACAATGGAACCTCTCTCCTTGAAGTTCTTGATGATGCAATAGATTGTTGACTGAGGTGCAATCTTTCTAGCTGCGATATTCTTCCCTGTTAGGCCATTTTTGTGCATTGCAATGATGACTGCACGTGTTTCTTTAGAGATAACCATGGTTAACAGAAGAGAAACAATGATGCCAAGCACCAGCCTCCTTTTAAAGTGTCCAGTGGTGTCATTCTTACTTAATCATGACAGATTGATCTCCAGCCATGTCCTCATCAACACCCACACCTGTGTTAATGGAGCAATCACTGAAAAGAGGTTAGCTGGTCCTTTTAAGGCAGGGCTGCAATGATGTTGAAATTTGTTTTGGGGGATAAAGTTCATTTTCTAGCCAAATATTGACTTTGCAAGTAATTGCTGTTAAGCTGATCACTCTTTATAACATTCTGGAGTATATGCAAATTGCCATTAGAAAAAGTGAAGCAGTAGACTTTGTAAAAATTAATATTTTTGTCATTCTCAAAACTTTTGGCCATGACTGTAGACTCGATCCCTACGATGGAGCGGGCGACCTATTCCTTGCGAATAGACCCACCGACGATCCTAGTCTAGACTCAAGCGAAGACCTGAAGGTGGGGGAAAAGGATCCCTGAAAGATCTAGGGACTGGGAAGAAAACACTGGTAACCTCCTACCAGGGAAACAGAGGAAGCTGCAGAAAAATGAAAAAAAAAAAAAAAAGACTAAGCAAGCAGAACTAGAGATCCCAGAACTGCACAAAGTATAGCACAATGCTATCAAGGCTCCTAGCCAGAACTCAAGCGGATTAACACTGATGTCCAGCAAGGACTGGCAGGCAGGTGCAGGGTAATAAATGGTGATACAATCACCTGACCAACGACCAGCCCAGCACCAGGGAAAAACAGACCAGCAGCCAGAAACCACAAGATGGTCAAACTGAATAGATTCTAACACCAAACATGCGGATGCTAAATGTGGTTTAGACACACTGTGGTGATCAGAAATGAGGGGGCATTTGCATTTGGCAGTACAGAAGTTGCTCACTTTCTTTTGGGAGGTGAGGTGCAGTAACGTGGAAGCCACCTATATTTCCATTAACAGGTGATGGAACTGAGTGGGGAATTGCTTTTTTTGTGGATTGATTTGTCGCTTTTGTAGGGAACATTTTCCATAACATTTGAGATCACATTTATCCTGCGTGCTACGCTGAGCTCTTACATTGGGGTTTACATCTAAATCTCTGAGTGCTGGATTCAGATGATACCCCCCAAGTTATTCACTGTAATGCACCAGCAGAGTTACTCTGGACTCCGTTTGGCCTCAGTTCAGCAATGTCTTTTATTTCAGAGGTGTACAAAACTGTGGTTGACTGTGTATTTATGCATGTCTAAAAAGATAAGACACTGCCGGATCACAGGAAGCCAAATGGCATCCACAGTGACTCCATCTGCCTCATTATAGGGACTCTTCCATCAGAGGTTTCATCTGAATCACGTATTTCAGAGATTTACACGGAAACCCTGATGTAAGCGCTCAGCATAGAGCACATGATAAATATGAGCCAAACCTTACTGAGATATTTGGAAGGTAGAATTTACAAATTGGTTTTACTTATTTTTTATGCTGTTCATCGTGTGGTATAAGTGATAGGCGACTTTATTCTTCGGGTAAGTGCGATTACAGTGATATCAGATGTGGAGACACGGGTCAGCGGGTGCTCTAGTCCGCTAGCCAAAACCGCATGGATCAGAGATCATCCCACCAAATGCCCGCTGTCCTTTTAACGTGGGCATAATACTACTCAGACAACACAGGGTGAGACAAAAAACTGTGTGGCAATACTTTATTGAACCACAAAACAGGCAAACATATTGAATAGTCCCAACAAAATACCCAAGATGGTGTAAAATTACAGAGTCTCACACTTTTGCTGACTCTCCGGGATAAGAGCAGCTGTTACTTCAGACTTTCCAGACCCAACAACCCCACATGTGGAACGCACAGGAGGAAGTAACAACAAGCTTAGGAAGCTGACAGTCTATTGAGGTCAGGTGACCAGAGAATCACATCCTGGCTTCTTTGAACATCTCCATGGAGCCAGGTGACTTGTGGGTGCCAACCCTGGCTTTCCCAAATGTATCCATGGGGCTCTGGTGACCGGTGGGTGCAAAATCCTGACTACCCCAAACATATCCAAAGTTCAGTGATGGTCAATGGAGTAGATCTGTATTCTTTCAGCCAGGGCCATGGCCCCCTAAGCTGGCATCCTGTAAAATGTCAAATCTCCTTCCTTCGTGATGGAGCCATGATCTGGCAGCTATCCTATAGAGCGTTCCTGGCTGTGGTTTTGTAAAGAGTTTCTGGTTCTTTGGATCTCTGGGCTCTCTGGATGTCTTGGCTGTCTGGTTATATATGGTTAGAGGCATAGTCCACTTACACAGCTCAAAACTGTTGTCATTCAAGCCATCATCCAGAGATCAAGAAGAAGATGTGATGAGGTTAAAGGTACTGCCACACTAAACAATCCCGCTAGCGATCACGATAACGACGCATACTAATGCGATCGCTAGCGGGATTGTTTCTATATCGCTAAATGCTGCCACATTTAGCGATATAGTTAACGACGCTATCGCCGTTAGCGATCTTCTTAACGACTTTAGCGGTACAAAAGTACCGCTAAATCGCTAAGAAAAGGTGCCACACAGCGATTAAATACTTACCCAGCGGGAGCGCCGACGAGAAAATAGGGTCCGGAGCGATTCCAGCGACGAGCGAGATCACAGCAGGAAGCTCGTCGCTGGAAGCTGCCGCACTGAACAATATCGCTAACGGGATCGCTAAATAGTGACGTTTTTTAGCGATCCCGTTAGCGATATTGTTTAGTGTGGCATACCCTTAACTCTCATTGTTGGACTACTTAATTAATTTGCATCGTTTTTAATCCTCTGTTTTGCAAGTCAACAAGCCACAGGACCCACACAATGGTCATTGAACAGATTAAGTAAAAATCCAGTGTTCAATTACCATACATCACTGTATTCTAAAGATAGCAGACAAATTGTAGGAGCTGATATAAGAGTCAAACATTAGCTATTCAAAAAGATAAAAAAATCAACGTGTAATACTAATATGACAACAGTGTATGGTTCTTGACCAACTGAAGAACAAACGCATAAATGCAAAACTCAACATATAGATAACAGTCCATTCCTCCTGGCTTACAGAAAATAGACGTGTGGATAATTAAGATAACATGCTGTGTCGTCACACCAGATTTATATATTTTTATGTTTGGCTGCTGTCACACACTGAGAGACACTTTTTATTGTAAAACCTGCATCATCATACTTTGAGAGCTATAATTTTTCCATAGTTTTGCTGACAGTCATTTGAGGGCTTGTTTTTTGCAGGATGAGTTGACGTTTACTGGTATAATTTTTGGACACATGACATTATTTGATCGCTTTTTATGGGAGGCAGAATGAACAAAAACAGTAAATCATAAAATTTATTTTATGCCGTTCCGCATGTAGTAAAATTGATAAAGCAGTTTTATTCTTCGGGTCAGTACTATTACAGCGATACCTCATTTATATTTTTTATGTTTCAGTGCTTTTACACAAAAAAACTATTTTATAGAAAAAAGAAATCGCTTTATTATGAGAGCTTTAACTTTTTTTTTCTGCTGACGGACCCGTATGGCGGCTCGTTTTTTGCAGGACAAGGTGACGTTTTCAGCTGTACAATTTTAATGTACATTGCTTTTTTATCGCGTATTTTCTACTTTTTTTCAGCAATATGATGATAAAACAGTTTTTGCCTTGTTTTTTTGGTGTTTACTGAAGGGGTTAACTTGCGTGACAGTTTTTTACGTCGGGTCATTCCATAAGTGGCAATATCAAATATGTGTACTTTTTCTTTTTTATGTTATTTTTTTACATAAATCTACTTATCGGATTAATATTTTTTCTTTTTTTTTTGTTCTTTATTTTGTGATTTTTTTTTTTTTTTTTTAAATATTTTTACATTTTATTTTACTCTTTTATATTGTCCCAGGATGGGACATCAACTGTATAATGACAGATCGCTGATCTACCTGATCACAGCGCCATATCTATACGGCAGTTTGCAGGAATACAGCTCCAGCGGCGCCGTGTATATACGACTCAAGTCGGGAAGGGGTTTAAAGATGCTGTCTATGAATGGATGGATGAGCCAAGTTGTGCCCTTTCAAATACCTGTGCCTTCCTATATAGACAATAGGAAATACCTTATTTTCCGGCGTATAAGACGAATGGGCATATAAGACGACCCCCCAACTTTATCAGTGAAAATATAAAATCTTCTTAAAAGTGGGGGGTCTTCTTATATGCTGGTGTCATCTTATAGGGCGGGTGCGGACCTATCTGCATATGGTGGAGGGAGTGGTCCCTATGACAAAGGGAGGGGGCATCTCACAGGGAAAGTGTTGGAGTATCCCCCTACTACATCATTGTGTCAGCGGTGCTCTCTGCGGGTCTCTGTGCAGAGTCGGGGCTCTGCTGGCATTTCCTCAAAGCCCGGAGGCCCCAGCAGCTCCATTGCTGCGATGCAGTGGCCTCCGGAAAAATGGCCAGAAAATAAAATATTCCTTCTAGTATAGACCATTTGCGAACATCCCTCTAAGCTGAGAATCCCGGAGCAAAGGTGCCAGGATTGACCCCTACCTCCAGCAAAACCCCCTTTGTGCTTACAATACTGGTATATCCAGTTTCACCCTTTTGTTAACTATATGTAACTCTACTGCCTGATTGATTTCAATTATTGATTATTTCCTTCACACTCTACATGAGTTTTTAGATGATGAAGAACATATGATTCCCAGGAATAACATTACCTCATTAAAAGTAGTTTCTATCCTGTATGAGTTCTCTGATGTGCAACAAGTTTTGAACTCGAAATATAACATTTCCCACATTCTGGACATGAATATGGCTTCTCTCCTGTGTGAATTCTTTGATGTTTAATAAGATCTTGTTTCTGAATAAAACGTTTCCCACATTCTGGACATGAATATGGCTTCTCTCCTGTGTGAATTCTTTGATGGTAAAGAAGATCTGATTTCTTGATAAAACATTTCCCACATTCTGGACATGAATATGGCCTCTCTCCTGTGTGAATTCTTTGATGGGCAACAAGATTTTCTTTCATAGTAAAACATTTTCCACATTCTTGACATGAATATGGCTTTTCGCCTGTGTGAGTTCTGTAATGTCTAAGCAATTTTGACTTCTGGTTAAAACATTTCCCACATTCTGCACATGAATATGGCTTCTCTCCTGTGTGGATTCTTTGATGATTTAGAAGAGATGATCTCTGGATAAAACATTTCCCACATTCTAGACATGAATACGGCTTCTCTCCTGTGTGGATTCTTTGATGGTTAAGAAGATTTTCTTTCTTAGTAAAATGTTTCCCACATTCTGAACATGAATATGGAGTCTCCCCTGTGTGAATTCTCTCATGTGCAATCAATTTAGATTTCTGTTGAAAACATTTCCCACATTCTGCACATGAAAATGGCTTTTCTCCAGTGTGACTTCTCTGATGTGTAAGAAGATCTGATCTCTGGATAAAACATTTCCCACATTCTGGACATGAATGCAGCTTCTCCCCTGTGTGAATTCTGTAATGTATAAGCAATTTTGACTTCTGATTAAAACATTTCCCACATTCTGAACATGAAAATGGCTTTTCTCCTGTGTGAATTCTCTCATGTGTAAGCAAGTTAGATTTATATTTAAAATATTTCCCACATTCTGAACATGAAAATGGTTTCTCCTCTGTGGGAATTATTTGATGTTCAACATCACTTTTGTGGCTTTCATTTTGCTTAACAGTCTGTGATGAATCCAAATAGGTGACTGATTGAAAAGGCTCCGATGACTGATTTTTGCTCTGAAGGGCTGGAGGTAGAGCTGGAATAATGGCATGCTTTTCATAGGGATCTGGTTTGACACCACAGTCATCTGCCAAGAATAAAACTGATTTCATTATTTTTCATTATCAATGCCTTATATTTTTATATCATTTCTATATACATAATTCTATATAACTCAAAGTATAATGAAACTATGACCCAAGACAGTGATGAGCCACCTGTTCACAAATCCCATGGTGCTGAACCTCTAAAGGACAATCCACAAACATAATACACAAACACAGAAAAGTTTGAAGCAATAAAGGGAGTATTAAAAATAAACTTTATTACATTACAATCTATAGCAACAGATAAAAATATACACCATAAAAACATGTAAGATTCTTAAAGGGGTATTCTCACCTCTGATCATCTATCCTAATATGTAGTAGGTGTAATAATATTAGGAAATACGTAGTATAGTTCTTCTGATTAACTATGTTGCTCACTTCATGTGCAGGGCATTGCATTAGCTTAGGTATCCATGGTTACTACCACTCATATAGTGACTGTTAGCTGCTAGTGGTCATAATCATGTATACCTAAGCTACTGCAATGCCCTGGACATGGGGTAAGCGACATAAAAAAAAAAAATCAGGAAAACTATACCATAATTCTAATTGGAGGTATTTGCTATTATTATTGTTACACCTACTATATTTTGGGATAGGATCTTGGAAACGAGAGTACCCCCTTAAGGCCTTCTTCAAATGTCAGTGTGTCCGGTACATGTGATGACAGTTTTCATACGTACTGGAGACACTTAAACACGCAGACCCATTCATGTGAATGGATCTGCACACATATCAGTGTGTTTCCACGGACTGTGTGGCTGTAGGCAAGACATGCTGATTACTGTTCTTTAGCAGCAGCACGGGCCGCAAAACATCTCGCACACGTGAACACTGATGACACACGGATGTCAGCCATGTGTTATCAGTGTGATACATACTGGCGCCTGGGAATCAGCGGTACTGTTCACGCTGATCCCTGAGGCCAGGTGTTGAAGACAGCTCACATCATTATACCCTGCTCTGCCTGTGATCAGCGCAAGCAGAGGACAATGTTGAGAGTTGCATTCAGCCCCTGCTGTCTACATAGAGTAAAATTAATCATAAGTTGAGTATAATGTGATTTTTTTTTATTTTAACACCTAATCCCCTGAAGCCATTGTCCTCTGTAAAGAAACAAAAATGGAAAATCAACAATATCACTTCACCTGTCCAAAGTTGAAAGAATTCAAAGTGTCCCACGCCATAATCCATTTGTGCGACATTTACTCATCAGCGTGAGCGGTGACCCGAGGCATCCGCTCACATTGAAAAGCTGGGTAGAATGACTCGTTGCACCGTGATTTCTCACGGTGAACTGCGATGCTCTCACCAAGGTCAGCACAGTTAATAGGCCTGCTCTCACTGCAGGTAGTCATTTTCCCCAGCTCTTCAGTGGGAGCGGTTGTCTCATCACCCTCCATCAAAGTCCATTGCACCTAAAAGCTCTACAAATATTGGCTGGTGACTAAAGGTACTGTCACACTAAGCGAGATCGCTAACGCGTCACAGATTTTGTGACGCAGTAGCGATCTCGTTAGCGACGCAGCTGTGTGTGACATGTAGCGGCGATGTGGCCCCTGCTGCGATGTCGCTGATCGCTCATGAACATTGAGCCGTTTTTTGGTCGTTGGTGTCCCGCTGGTGAGCCTGAATCGCTGAGTGTGACACCCTTTATGAACGATTTTACCAGCGTCGCAGGTGGGACTAGGTTTTCCCAACGACCGCAGTGTTCGTTATACAGATCGCTGATCTCTGATGAGATCTTTGTGTTTGGAATCTAACTAGCGATCACACCAGCGATCTCGCCAGGTCGTGTCGTTGTCGTGATCGCTGGTGCGATCGCTAAGTGTGACAGTGCCTTTACTCATCCAACCTATATCTACCCCAATTCCTCAAGATGGCTGGACCATCATTGTAAACAAGCCCCTGTTCTTTGTGTCACCCCCACCACATTGTCGATTTTAAGCTCTTACGGGCAGAGTCTTCAATATATTTGCATTATCCATTTAGTTTGTTATGACTGTTGTATATGAACTGTTGAATTGTAAAGCGCTGCGGAATATGTTGGCGCTGTATAAATAAAGATTATTATATTATTATGAGCAAATATCACACAGAGGATTACAGCAGTGGAAACTCTGGATTCTTTCAACTTTGGACAGGTGACAGATATTGTTGTATTTTATTTTTGTTTGTTTACAGGGGACAATGGCTTCAGGGGATTAGGTGTTAAAGCCCCCGTCTCACACAGCGATCTCGCTAGCAAGATCGCTTCTGAGTCACTGGTTTTGTGACGCAGCAGCGATGTCCCCAGCGATATCACTGTGTGTGACATTCAGCGACAATCAGCCACCCTGCTGGGTATCGCTTATCGTCGCTGAATGTCCTGGACATTTTTTTGATCACTGGTCTCCCGCTGACAGGCACGCATCGCTGTGTGTGACAGGCGGGAGACCAGCGATTCGCTGGTAACCAAGGTACACAGCAGGTTTCCAGGTGCAGGGCTGTGCCTGGAAGCCCGCTGAGTACCTTGGATAACAGCGCCCTGATGCAGGCTGTAATCCTGGAATGTTCTCTGGGACTTGTAGTGAGCTGCTTCCTGCGATGCAACCCGCAGTAGTGTGTCTTTCGTGCACATGAGCACTAATATGTCGTTTAGTGCACCTGGGTCCGGATTGCAGTTAGCTATGAGAGATGGGAGGATCTGTCTACCCATATTACCTCACCTCTGGGTAGAGGTGCTCACTGTACCCGTTTTACTTCAGGTCCTGCAGGTGTTTGAGGACCTGCAGTGAGGTCATGAGTATGTGACCAGCCCATGTTATCCATAAATCACCTGTGGGTGTGGTTATAAGCTATGTATTGGAGGTGTGTTTAGCACATAGGGGAATGTGAGGGAGTCTGTCATAGTGTGGACAGATCTCCCTATGTCCAGGTGAGACACTACAGACTGGTCTGTTTGCAGTGCTGCCTAGTCTGAGCCAGAGGAAGGAGGTCTGTGAGATATCTCTGGAGAGGACGGTCTGCCAACCGTGCGTGATACTGACCGGGGTCAGTGAGACTGTTTATGGGATACCTCTGAGGATAAGAGGCATCCGGGAACCTGTGTGGCCGACACCAACAGTTAACGGACAGGAATCTGTTATGCTGACCAGGGTCAGTCAGAGACTGTTTAGGCTTTAGAGCCTGCGTGCTGGATATGGCACAGCCTGTGTGCCCCAAGCCTGAGCGGAGCTCTACTATGGACATTGAGGATTCAATTGTCTGATGAAAGACTGTTTGCTGTTTGTTCATGTATCAAGGGTTTATGCAGAAAATAAACCACATAGACTGTTATATGGTATATATACACTACTCAAAAATATAAAGCAAACAATAAAGTACCACATCCTAGATATCACTGAATTAAATATTCCTGTTGCAAATCTTTATTCATTACACAGTCGAATGTGTTGAGAAGAATAAAACATAAAAATGATCAATGTAACTCAAAATTAATATCCCATTGAGGTCTGAATTTGGAATGATACTCAAAACCAAAGTGGAAAATCAAATTACAGGATGATTCAACTTCAGTGGAAATGCCTCAAAACAAAGATATGATGCTCAGTTGTGTGTGAGTGGACTCCCTAACACACCTGGGCATGCTCTTGATGATCATCTCCTGAGGGATCTCCTCCCTGACCTGGAGTAAAGCATCAGCCAACTCCTGGACAGTCTGTGGTGCAACGTGACGTTGGTGGATGGAGTGAGACATGATGTCCCAGATGTGCTCAATCGGATTCAGGTCTAGGGAACCGGTGGGCCAGTCCATAGCTAAAATGCTTTCATCTTGCAGGAACTGCTGACATACTCCAGCCACATGAGATCTGGCATTGTCCTGCATTAGGAGGAACCCAGGGCCCAGCGCACAAGCATATGGTCTCACAAAGGGTGATCTGCTGCCTTCAACATCCTTCAGCATGACCGGTTTGGCAGTGAGTCAGTAATGGTGTGGGGTGGTATTTCTTTGGAGGGCCGCACAGCCCTCCATGTGCTCGCCAGAGGTAGCCTGACTGCCATTAGGTACCGAGACTCTTTTGAGACCATATGCTGGTGCAGTTGGCTCTAGGTTCCTCCTAATGCAGGACAATGCCAGAACTCATGTGGCTTGTGTGTGTCAACAGTTCCTGCAAGATGAAGGCATTGAAGCTATACACTGGCCCGCCAGTTCCCCACACCTGAATCCGATTGCGCACATCTGGGAAATCATGTCTCGCTCCATCCACCAACGTCACGTTGCACCACAGACTGTCCAGGAGTTGGCGGATGCTTTAATCCAGGTCTGGGAGGAGATCCCTCAGGAGACCATCCACTGCCTCATTAGGAGCATGCCCAGTCATTGCAGGGTGATCATACAGGCACAGGGAGGTCATACAGGCATGTGGAGGCCACACACACTACTGAGCATCATTTTGACTTGCTTTAAGGACATTACATTCCACTTTAATTTTGTGTGTGACTCCAAATCCAGGCCTCCATTGGTTAATAAATTTGATTTCCATTGATGATTTTTGTGTGATTCTGTGGTCAGTACATTCAACTTTGTACACAACAAAGTATTCAATGAGAATATTTCATTCAGATCTAGGATGTGTTATTTGAATATTCCCTTTATTTTTTGAGCAGTGTATATACACACACATATCGGCAAATATACATTTTACATTATTTACATAGATATACACCAATATGAACAACTTAAAGGGGTACAGTGTGCATCCCCTTACAAATTGCTGTTCCTGTGTATCGACTCCTTGGCTATTCTAGACTATGCTACCTGCCCAGTGCTGCCCCTAGTGGTTGCAATATCACTACTCCAACCAGGTCAGTCCGTAACAGTAACGCAGATTCCCAGGCGCCAGTACGTGTGATACTGATGCGGCACGTGGTTGCCACACATATGAGAAACATAAAAACATGGACAAGGATATCTCTGGGCCAGACAAAATTGTTAGCACTCTGCCAAAATTTGCTTTCGGCCATGACTGTATCTATAATGTAGCGTTGAATGTGTCCTTCTGTCCGAAGCCGGAGTAGACTGCGCCTGCGCACTGTGGCCGGAGTCAGAAGGACGCATCCAGCATTAATAGAGGTGACAGGGAGGACGACGAGGATGGAGGAGTGCAGTACTGGAGATTGCGGTATGTGTTGGTGCTGACTGAATACGTGAGGACATACCGCGAGCTCCGGTGAGACAGGAGGTGGAGTGTTGGGCCGGAGTCAGCACCTGCACATGGCGCGATCTCTGGCGCTATTTTATTGAAGACAAATTCGCACACTGTCTTCAACAAAATTTAAATATTTAACGCAGACAGCGCGCAGCAGGGGAGCGGGGAAAGGTTTATTGTTTTATTTTTTTGCTTGTATGCATTTATGTATAGAACAACAACAGCGCATACAGGATGGGGGAGCATATAACAGGATTGGGGAGCATAGACAAAGCTGGGGGAGCATATACCAGCCTGAGGGAAGCATATAACAGACTAGGGAAGCATATACCTGGATGGGGGAGCATATATACAGACTGGGGAAGCACATACCAGACTGCGGAAGCATATACCAGGATGGGGGAGCATATACCAGGCTGGAGGGGCATATACCAGACTGCGGAAGCATATACCAGGATGGGGGAGCATATACCAGGCTGGAGGGGCATATACAAGGATGGGGGAGCATATACCAGGCTGGAGGGGCATATACAAGGATGGGGGAGCATATACAAGGATGAGGGAGCATATACCAGACTGGAGGAGTGTCATGGAAATATATATGTATTCCATATATTCAAAGTATATTCACATATATGTATTCACAGTTCACAGTTAGATAGATCTCACTTGCTAAAAAACCCTGTGCTCACATATTTCTAGGCCAGCTATAATCAGTCGTTTTAAAGAAATCTGGCCTTCATAAGGCTTTCATAAGGCCTTCGTAAAGGAACAAATGCATGAAGTACAAAAAGTCCTATTAGATATCTGTTGTTTACATTATAGTTATGCAAGACAACTAGGTCACAAGAATATAAACAATAATTCTGCAACTTCAGCTCTTTTAATCATGATTATCATAATTATCATATTTACACTAGAACAGCCAATAATCTAGCAGCTTTTAATTGTATGTTAATTGACTAACCAGCCCCTTTTTGTAAATGTATAAAACCTTGAATGAATAATAAATGTATGTCTTTGACGAACTGTTATACTGACACTTTCGTGTGGACAGTCCTCATTTCGTTCTGAGCGCTCAAGACGACATTATATAGAGATTTGGAGAAGCAAGCAGCAAACACGGAAGGATATTTTTATCCTAATTAAATTTCCATATCAGTTGGCGCCTGCACGCGGGGCATTGGACGAAACGCACGAGGACCCGGCCGACCGGAGAGACGGGGGTGTTGGCCCTGGCCTTGGCACACGGGACGGAGACTGCAGCTCTATCAGTAAGGTAAGAAAACTTTGTCATCTTACCTGAATGTTCCCTGTGCCTAGTCCTAGCCTACACTTCCAGCCGGTCGGACGTGGTCATCACCGCATTCCCAGGTTGTGTAAAAAGTCCATACCCTTATCCAAAAGCCCTGGGATATAAGCCGAGTTGGTTGCTGCTGTGCTGTATATGTTTCATGTTTTATGTGAACCGGGAGAAAGTTGGAACGGTGACTGTTTTTGCTTGCTGATTTCTGGGGGCTGTATAGCAAAAGACAATTGCTGCATAAGTTCCCGCAGTAAACTTTCACGCACCGGGAGGCCATCCCAGTCAAATCAGACGTGAAGGGCGGAACTTTGTTTTGGATAAGTCCACGCAGATATTCTTCACACATTGGAGGGAGGTTATCCCAAAAAATCCAGTTGTGGAAGCGAGGGCTTTGTTCGGTTAAGTTTCTGCAGTAAACTTTCACGCACTGGGAGGCCATCCCAGTCAAATCAGACGTGAAGGGCAGAAGCTTTGTTTGGATAAGTTCTCACAATTGTCCACGCACCGGGAGGCCATCCCAGTCAAATCAGACGTGGATAGTGAGAATTTTGATGAAGGCTATTGCAGATTACTGTGACCGGCGCACCAGCCAGGGCGTGCGATAGAACCTTGAGCCTCACCGCGCTCAGTGCAATTGGTGAGTTATCAGTTACCAGAGCAGCTTGTATGTGTCACAGATCATCAAAAGAGGGATTCGTATTCTCCCGGGTGTCTGTCTCACTGTCTGTATCAGGTACTGTCGCTTTAAATCACATCTCCGTGCGCTCTGTCAGTATCTCATTCAGAGCAGTGTGCTGGCTGCAGCAGCGAGAAAACCCCTTTGACCCCCCCTCCTCTGCTAATCACGTTATCAGGCATTCTGTTTCTTGGCTTTGATTTTTATTTTTTTAAGCTAGTTTTTTGGCTACAGGTTTTAACGTGAGAATTATCAGGCATTCAGACTGAACTATATTCATTTTTTTTTTTTTTGATACGTGATTTCAGTGCCTATAGAGACAGCAAGCAGAGATATAAGGAAGGGAGGGGGGAAGCAGCCAGCTGACATTCCAGAGATTTTTAATTAGCTGTTTTAGTAACAAGGGTTGTTTTTCAGAGTTTTATGATTAATACGGTTTTTTCTCTTTCTCCCCTTTTTGGTGAATTTTTTTTTTTTTGTTTTCTTTTTCTAGAGTTTTTTACTAAATCTAACTTTGTTTTTTAAAAATTTTTCTTTTAAGTACATTTTTAAATGATTTTGGAGAGATTTTTTCTCTAAGCAATTTATTTTACAGTTTTATTTCTCCAGCAATTTTTTTTTTCTACAAGTTTGCTTTAGAACAAGGTCACATAGATAAGGAGAATTACAGGCTGAGGGAGAGAGCAGACACAAACTACGCAGTGGTCTGAGTAGCCCCTCCCGTCGGGCATTCGGCGAGAACAAACAGAACCAGAGTGCAGAAGTTTTCAGATTTTTAAATCACCTTTGTTGAATAGGTTTTTGGAATAGACACAGTACGTAAGAATCGAAGGGCTAGGCATGTGAATAGAATGTCAGAGTACGTGAGAAGCAAATAGACAGGAAGCCTTTACGCTGCATAATGAAATGTTTTTTCTTGTTTGAAAGGTAACGGGAAAGTTTATTAATAGATTACCATCTGCTATAAAAGAGCAGCGGTGCATCGTGTAAAAGATACAGCAAGTTAATTTGAACGGACCAGGAAGTGATTTTTTTTTTTTTTTTATGTGAATAAGTTTGAAAAGGTGTTAAATCATCTGTGAGAAAAAGATCACTGACATGTCACAAGAGCAGAATTCAGAGTCACACACATCACATGTCCATCATGTGGAGACACGGAACAGGTGTAGGCTGCTCTCATTGAGTAAGGAGCCTTGTACAGGGAAAAACGCTCCCCGCCTCTCTCCACAGGGAGAAGGGATTTTTGTTTCAACCATCCCCTCTCAAGAGTCACAGGGGGGACACCCTCTCCTTTTTCTTCTCTCAGTCCCTTTCTCTTTCTTCTTCAGACTTTTCTCCTCTTTCCTCGCTGCCATCCCTCTCATTCCTTCTTTTCCCTCCATCACATCTCTGACATCCATTTTCTTCATCTTCCTCTTCTCCTATCTCTTCCTCTCCAACTCTCAAATCTTGTTCTTCATCTTCTTCTACTTCTCCCCCTCCATCTTTCTTCTCTCTCTCTCTTCCATCTTTCTCTCTTTTCCCCCTTTCACTCTTCTCTCCCTCCCCTCCTCTTTCTCTCGCTCCTCCCTCACACCTCCCTTCTCTTCCTCTTTTTTCTACTTCGTTATCAACTGGGTCAACGCCCAATCCAAGCAATGTGGTGTCCCTGCATTCAGTGTCTCCAGCACAGGGCACCTTGTCAATCCCAAGCACAGTACAAACATTGCCAGTCATTATATCAGGAGAAGAAAGTACAGATCTCCCTACACAAAACGCTACATGAAGCCCCCAGACACAACAGTCCACAGCTAGGGCTTCACAGGGGGGTGGTATAGCTACAGGGCTGCTAGCATGGAACCATGACACCGATCCACCGCAGCCTCAGCAAGGAAGTGGGAAATCCCCATGCAGCAAGACAACTTTAAAGCCCAAATCTCACCCAGTGTATGCACCAAGTACACCATGTCACTTCTTATCTGATGAAGATGAAGATGCAACGTCACACATGGTGCCCAATACTAGGGAAGAAAAAACACAAGCACCAATAGAGCAGGGACAGATAGAGGCACCATCCTATGAGCCCTTCATCCCAAGCCAGGTGATCAGTATGCTGCCAGACCCAGGGATACACCCCATTCCATTTTGCCAAAAAATGCAGCAGATCCAGCGAACGTATGCAGCAGCCTGGACTGATCTCTGGACCGTAATGGAAATAAAAGCAGGTGATGCATTCTGGCCAATTATGAGAGAACACTTCAAGCTTCCAACAGAGTTTGATGCGTATGCCTGGGAGACAGGACCAAAGCTAATTGAGCAACTCAGAGAATGGGCCAAAAGCAGACTGACAGGACAAACTCTCAGCCTACATGTCACGAGTCAAGACAAGACAGAGTCTGTGGAGAAGTTCCAAATCAGAGTAATGCAAGTGTTTCAAGATTTGGGCCTCATTACCCATGATCAGACACACAGACGGATGTTGGCACAGGCTTTTGTGCATGGACTCAGGAAACCACTGGTAGCAGCCAGGCCTGAGTACACGTCAATAGCAATGGATACCCTGCTCACAGTAGCAAAAAGGATTGAGTCCCGCCGGGACAGAAGGAATGTCAAGTGTTACAACTGTGGCGAGTTTGGTCATTTCCGGAACAAGTGCAGAACACTGACTTCACCCAGAAAAAGAAGAAACACAGAAAGCAGTGAAGAACCCCGTCCATAGGACAAGAGCACACCAAGTCCACAAGGAACCCCACCATGGGACCAATATCCTGAGAGTGGATGGCGTAGTCATATCTTTTCTTGTGGAACTCCGAAACCTCACCTACCTATCAGAATCTTCTGCTTCCTGCATGGGAATTGATGGTCAAGTCAGATATTTCCAGATTATGAAGCCCCTGAGCGTGTGGACTCAGCCAGAACACTCCATCATGTCCCAGTTTGTTGTGTAAAAAACCTGCACCCTCAACCTATTGGGAGTGGACCTACTGCAGAAGCTGAAAGCGACCAGAGTGTTCCAGGAAGATGGGACCATGACACTTTCTTCACCCCTGACCCAAGAAGAAACAGGAACCTCAAACAACCACACTGCAGACCTATCACAGGAGGTGCTGGACATAGTACCAGAAAAGCCACTCCATCACCCAGAGTCAAGATGTCTCTGACCAACTGAAGGTCTAAGTGAACTCGCCTAAGAAGACGGCCTGAGAACTTTGACATTGGCCAGGATATTCAACTCAAGAAGGACTCTACTCGCTTCATGGAATGGCAACACCTCATCCAGCTCTAACGCCAGAGGTTCATCTTTTGCAAGCACCAGGAGGTGCCCCCTGCAATCAACCAGTTCACCCAGGCCCTAGACCGGCAAAAGGCCACTCAGCTCTTCAGACTTGTGCACAAATATTGACCTGAGACCGAGCTGGAGAAAAAGAAACTACTGATGGCCCGTGCTGAGAAAAAAGCAGCCGTTTAAGGAGACCCCCTGTGACCAGAGCAGGTGCTAACACAGTGACTGTCTTGGTGGAGAACAAGAAAGCCAGCTGGTCGTCAGCTCTCATGATGTGGATCCTAGTAGACGGTTTGTTTTCCCGCCAGCTCTGCACCAGCAGATGGGAGTCCCCTGCCGCATACTGAAGGACAAGGCCAAACTGGGCTGCCTCGCCCATCGGAATCAATCCCAGCTTTCCACAGTGAAGAAAAAGACTGTAAACCCCACTGAGTTCAGAATGGTGCAAGGCCTGGAGGCCGCGAAAGAGGCTACGGTATTTGAAACCCCAACATTGCTGAACCATCACACTCTGCTCTCAAGAGTCCCAGTCACCGCAACGGTATTCACGGTGATCAACCTGGCCAGTACCTTCTTCAGTGTTTCCCCTCCACCTGGAGGCCTGCTTTCACGCACCAGTGCAGTGCATATGGACAGTGTTGTCTCAAGGTGCTCAAAACAAGCCCTTCAAGTTTCACCAAGACAATGTCCTCCATCCTTGTCAACTGGATTGCAGAATATGCAAGAGTCACTCTTCTACAACACGTGGATGACTTTCTCTTGTGTGGTTGACATCGACACCTGCACAGTCTATTCCTTATCTCTCCTACTCTACCTGGAAGAACAGCAACGCAAGGTCTGGAAGAACAAAGTCCAGTGATGCCAGAAGCAAGTTACATCCCTGGGACACTGTATTGCCCACAAGACGAAACACATGTCAAAAGACTGGAAGACCACTGTGGAGAAGATGGCTCCCCCAACAACTCCAAGAATGCTGCAGGCCTTCCCTGGTCTAGTGTCATATTGCAGAACCTGGATCCCTGATGCCCCAGTCCTAATGCAGCCTCTGTGCGCTTGCATCAACGCAACCCCGCTCCTTCTATCAGACGCAGCCTTCAACCCATTCAGGAGATTGGAAGAACTCCACAGTCTCAGCGCCAATACCAGGCCTACCTGACTATGAAAAGTCTTTCCGTCTACATGATGGAAGAAAGAAGGTCATGCTACTGGAGTCCTGGCACGGATTCACGGGGGAAAACAGAGACTTTTAGGCTGCCTCTCAGCCCGCTTGGATCCAGTTGCAAGAAGAGCAACCCCCTGCCTGATGGCAGTATCTGCAGCACACACCCTCCTGGACAAGGTTGCTGAAATCACTCTTGTACAGCCACTGGAAACTCTCACTCCACACGACATCTTGGCAATCTTCAATCAAGCTCAACCAACAGTAATCTCTCCACCGCCAGGCATCTTTGTGGCGCCTCTATTGCCTTTGTCTCAATGTCACCGTCTCCAGACCTACAGTCCTCAGCCCGGCCACTCTACTCCCACTCCCAAGGGGGGATACTTGGATGGCTCCAGAAGAAGTTTCAACACAGGAAGTGCAGTGACCAGCAATCAAGAAATCCTGTGGTCTAGAAGTCTGTCACCTAGCCTGTCAGCCCAGGAAGCAGAATTGATAGCGCTGACGAAGGCCTGCCAGATGGCAGAAGGCAAGACTGCAAACATCTACACGGACTACAGGTACTCGCATGGCATAGCACACGACTTTAGACCCATCTGGGCTACAAGGGACTTCATCACAGCAAACGGGACAACCGTGAAGCATCATGGAGCCTTCAGGGACCTACTGGGTATACTCCAACTTCCAAAATGGTGGCAATTTGAAAAATCAAAGTGCATGGAAAACTGAGAACAGAAGAGGCGTGAGGCAATAACATGGCGGACATGGCAGCCAAAGAAGCAGCCAAAGGAAGACAACATGGAGAAGTGGGAGAGGTCGTAGAGCCGGACGGCTACTACATGACGACTGAAGACAAGAAACCTGACAAAGAAACGTCCTGGAATCTGCTCAAGAAGTTACAAGACCAAGCTCCAAAAGGAGAAGAGCTGAATGCGAAAAAAGCAACATGTGAAGAAAGAAGGCTATCAATAATAGACTTCAAACTCTGCCTACCACAAAGTATGCACCCTATGGTGG
Source organism: Oophaga sylvatica (assembly GCA_033576555.1). NCBI lineage: Eukaryota > Metazoa > Chordata > Amphibia > Anura > Dendrobatidae > Oophaga > Oophaga sylvatica. Next base: position 892 of record JARQOD010000535.1, on the reverse strand, counting down.
TCCAATGGGTAGATGGACCCACATCCACATATCAAAGACACAAATGAATGATCTGATTGGTGCTTACTGGTTCGCTTCAGGGATCTCCACCCTAACAGCCAAATTCACCAGCAGCTGTCTGACCTGCGGCAAATGCAAGCCTGGACGTATGGAAGAAAGTCCCCCTCACCTCATCTGGAAAGACCACTCTACCAGCTTCAAAGGATCCAGATAGACCACATCCAGATATCGCCAAGTGAAGGATTCAAATACCCCATTGTGGTCAAAAGAAGTATTTTCAAGATGAACAGAAGCCTTCCAAGTCAGCAAAGACTACTGCAACGAAGCTACTTTCGGAAAATAGTGTGCAGATACGGGGTTCCAGAAATGATAGAAAGTGATCAGGGACCCGCATTCACAGCAAATCTGACACACAAGACCCGATTAGCAGTAGGGTCAGATTTAGGCCTACACACTCCTTACCACCCCCAGAGCAGCAGGAAGGTAGAAAAACTGAACGAAACACTTAAGAATAGAATGCTGAAAAATTGCCCAAGAGACACGCAAACCATAGCATGACACACTCCCTATTGCACTGTTTAGCGTAAGGCACACTCCCAGAGACCCAGAAAAGCTGTTTCGTGCCTGCATCTTCTGCTAACAGATAAGACATTTTCTTCTTTTAGTTTTTTGGTGCCTGCATTTTGTCCTGCACTTCTGTGGGGGTCTGCCGGGTCCCCTTCGGGGGGCTTATGCTCCTCTCAGTTTAGTTCAGCCATTGTTTGTTCATTTGCCTTTTCCAGTTTTTTTCAGTGGTTGCTGTTTAGTTTTTGTTACACCAGAGAACTAATTTAGGTGGTAGAGGTCGTGTGATCGCAGGTGTTTTTGTAATTAGTAGAGTTGGTACTTTTCA